>JWIW01000090.1:138228-271344 GCA_000966855.1 Fusarium sp. JS1030
TTTTTTTTTTTTTTTTTTTTTTTTCTTTTTTTTTTAGAATCGGTCCGAACATGATATCATACGTGGTTAAGGAGCAAGATCACTATGCTAGCCCCCAAAAACAGTTTCGTCAGCTGATAACATGACGAAAAGACGTATTAATAGTTGGCAAGTTGATGACAATAACCGTAGAAGTTTGTTTCCTGATCCACGACTCCCAGCGGGTATAATATATAATCGGCGAGGTCTTCCGATTGGCTTTGACTCTGTCGATCCATAGATTGCTTGCATAATTCCCACTTCAATTGACAATGCCAAACCTCTCTCCTTGCTATCTGCAAATTGTCGAAGTTCCCGCTGTTCATCTGTTACTACAATTAGGAGGATGGAGTATTGTCTTCTTTTACATACCGAATGTAATCTTGTAATCCCAAAATCATAGCCTCAAGCCAAGGCAAAGCTGCTCTTTTCCCTCAACCTCGCTCCGTAGAAGTAGAGACCGTACATGCCAAAGGTACACAGTACACTGCATCCAGCCAGAAGACTCACTCCTCCAGATATCCCAAGAGCGTCAAACATGGGAGGCGAGAACAAGATTGCTGCCCCCGCGAGGGCGCTGCGGGCGAATCCGTTAGCTGCAAACAGTGACCCCGAGTACCGAGGGTACGTGAAAGGGATGTAAATGAAGATGCATTGCGTGACAATGAAGATGCCGCACATGCTTATGGACACTCCGCTCATGCATGCAACCCAGTGGATTGAGGAGTCGGCAGTCCATGCTGATGGATTTATCAGTGACATGACCTCGCGACAGAGGTGCAGAAGCTAGTGATTGCCTTACCGAATATAAATAGGCCAATAGGAATCAAAAGGGTGGCAAATAAGCCCGGCCACATATGAGCCTCTGGTGGGACCACGTCAAATTTTCCTAGCCTTCTAGGTGAAATAAACTTGATGTATGCGCAAAGCAACGCGACCGCTATGACTAGTCCAACGAGAATGGACAAGAATGCCAGCCCAAGTGACCCTGTACCGAAGCCGTACAGGTCGCCAAAGACCAGCGGGAATGATTCAAAGAACGAATAGTAAACCCCATACGTCAGGGCCAGGTAGAAGGTAGAGAACAAAACTGCCGGATCACGGGCGTTGATCTCCCAGGGTTTGATCAGCGCGTCAAATGCGATCTCCCGGACCTTCATTTTTGCCTGTCTACGCTCACACTCAGCTCGTAGATCTTGCCGTCCAGTGAGCTTGCGAAGCCTCTGGGCTCGTCTAAGCAGGATGGTGTCAGAAGAGGTCTCAGGAAGAGCGACGACCATCAATATCGCAATCGGTATGGAGAGCCAGGATAGCTCCCATGAACTCCACTGCCATCCCTTGTATTGAACAGCGTAGGCGGAGAGCACAGGTCCAAGAGCCTATAGAGCCAGTATAAGTATCGCAGATCTTGATTGGGCAAAGAGGTGAAGGACACACCGGCGCCAGAGTCGCGCCGCCTCCCCATAGCGCTATCACATACGGCATCTTCGCCACCGCAAAGAAGTCGCCATAGCTTGCGCCTCCGGTGGCCAGCGCCGGAGAGCAGAACAGACCGAGGAGGAAGCGAACCACGAGAAGACCTGAAATGTTGTCCACGAGGGCCGTCGGGATGGAGAGAACAGCCAACAGAGAAAATGTGATGGCGTAGGGCGGATTGCGGCCGATGGCAGGGATTTCCGACAGTGGCGAGAGCACCAACGGCGCGGCACCGTAGGCAAGCACATATAGCGCAACGCCTAGAGATGCGACGGTCTGGCTGGTTTCGAGATCTTGGACTATGCCGGGTATACTTGGAACGTAGATTGAGGCGCCGACGTAGGCGGCGAAGGTATAGGCAAATAACAGCGTAGAGACCCATGTTGTCTTTCGGCGTGACCAGTTATATGGATTGTCGGGGTCATCCTCGGCGTACCAGGAGACTGTAGTAATGTGTTTGCTCTGTGAATGCTCCTGCTGCTGTAAATCGTCGTTCGGATTGGCGCTGGATGAAGGCGAAGTACTAGGGGATTGGTTATGAGCTCTAGAATCAAGCCTCCACTCATCCGGCAGCTTGAACTCAGCCTCCTCCTCGGGGTATCTCAGAAGCTTCCTGCCGCCCGCTGCGCGAATGACAGACCCGATCACGGCATCTCGAAATATCGACATTGTGACGGTACCTGCGTCCGAAATTGAAGGATAATCGCAAAGACTCGGCTTTGGAGCGCTTCATCATGATCAACTGCAGAAAGTCGTGCTTTATATGGGCTCGAATTGCCAGTGTCAGACCAGGGCATGTTCGCTAGTTGCTAAGTCCGAAGTTGGGATTGAAACGCCCACGTTTCGCGTCCGAAATCATCATATGTCCGAAGAACAGGAGATGGCGATTTCAGCAGCGAGCCTCCGTAATTGAGAAGCGCACCGCTAGCTACGTTGAGTGGTCAATCTGTCTCTGGATCTTGGTTGGCTCGACAGGATCATCGGCAAAAGTGGGAAGGCTGCCGGCCAACCCTGGGGCGCAACGCTAACCCAAATGGTCTGGCAGTTGGCCCACTTTGTCCAAGTCGCCTCTGGCCACGGATACTACGATGCTGGTTCTAGCATCATCCCCGCCCAGATCAAGACGTGGCCTTCTGTGATGTGCTGAAAGGGGAGTTCCGGGGCATAACTGACAGCTTCTCCTGCGTCTAAACCTCTGCGGGTGGACTGGGCCAGAAGACGCGCTTGGCCGATGCCCATGTTCTCCCAAATCCACTCGAGGCAGTCGCTCAGGTATACTCGGTCGTTGTAGTGTAATATTGAGCTTCTCGCTGCGGCGTATAGCGGGTGGAGCAGGAGGAGCCCGCCAATTGGCTTGTTCGGGGTGATTGGCTTTGTGTAGTGTCGAGCAGATCGCGAGCAATCCTCTGGCCTTGCAGCGAGGTGAAATGGAATGGAAGAGATGAGATCATTGACCAGATCGCTGGCTTGTTGTTGCAAGCTTGTGGCGCTACTTTGCGGGTCCAACTGCCTTCTCATGCGCAGCAACACGTCAAGAAGCATGATGTGAGATTTTCGGTATGTGTTCCAGGCCGCTGCGACGAACACTGCGGGATGTCAGCGTAGTATCATTCCATGAGTTTGGACTAGCTTACGATCTAGATAGCTATGAATCGTTCCGGCATGTAGAAAATTATTTCCACTTGGGCATTTGTGCAAGGTTGGAATCTGGCCGATAGTTGTAACGCGCCATGATTCGGGTTGGCTTTGGCTCCAGCTCACAAAGTCCCGGTCTAGCGTAGCCATAACTTCCGAGAGTCGCTGCTTTGTTTCAATTGGCACCCCTTGTGTGGCAAGTACGTCTTCAGCTTCATAGAAGACTCTACCAAACTCTACCAGAATGGTGTCCAGTGATTGTAGGTGCTGGAAAGCGGCCGGTGCGCAGAGAACCCCTTTTGACTCTTGGTACTACGAAGCAGTCAGCATAGTCCATCTGCTGTGGGGCAGTGTTCTTACAACGGGCGACTTTAGAAGTAAAGGGTTGCCCAGCTGGAATATTCGTACACCACTTCTGATGTTCAACGGAGCGACTCCACCGGAAAGCAGGGCACACACGCCGCGAACATGAGGGACATGCCTGAGAGGGCGAGAGTCAGAGCTAATAAGTATCTAGACTTGCGTCAGCACACTTCCAAGGGACGTGGACGGACCGTCTGCCGTACCTCGTAGATGCCCAGAAGCACAGCTGTGTACAAGCTCTCAAGAGAGGCCGGGCTGTCCTTCTCAGAGAGCGACTGGTGATATGCTCTCAATATATGGCAGTATCTCCGTTCCATCCGAAGCGTCAGGCTTGGGCGGTTTACTCGGTTTGAAACAGATCCGAGGCCGACTAACCCAGCAGCACCAACCAAAGTCGACAGTGGGCCGGCGCCTTGTATCAGCGCCGGCATACCGTCCATAAATCCTCGAGAAAATCGTCGATCCACGGCAGCAACCACAAAGTCTGAGAGAAACACGTCAATGGCGGACGACTCGATCTCATCGTCGCCAGCTTCGCTGAAGCTTACACTGTCGGGGCGCTGCTCAGGCACAGCATAATTGCGGAAGAGCAGGGCCGCCTCATCTGGGTATCTACATGGTCGCCGGGTGTTGAGGCATCGATAACAAGCCTGGAGCTGTCAGCATGGGTCCCCTTCTTCAAGCTGAAGCCAGAACGCACTGGTCGCGTCTCGTCGCACTTGAGGGACGCGTTAGCTTCAGGTTAACCGCTCATGCGTATCGCAAGTAAAGGTGCTCGCCTTTTTCTTCTGCCGTTTGCAGGCACCGCATGCCCGAGAGACACCATAATTCACCATGACCAGATCTTTTTAGGCTGCTGGGCGACCGACGGTGGTCGATTCGGCTCGTCGCAGCATTCCAAGACGTTTTTAAAAAGGAGAAAGTTCAAAGCTGGGTGCATGAACTCCGGCGAGCCAAACTGGGCTAGATTGTCGCTCGACACACGACCATTCGGGCGAGGCAGGATTTGCGTCAGCAAAAGTCCCTCCGGATCGACCGCTCTCGACCGCGTCCAAATCGGCCATCAAATCCCGCCGCCTTCTCCCCAGAGGAACTCGACTGGTCTCGGGAAGACTGCCCGTTGTCGTCTCTGTCCCGATGACCACCCGTAAATGCGTCCTTGGAGAACTGCTGGACTGTCTCATCGCTGAAATGACCGCCAATCTGTCTCTGCCTATAACCGTAACCTCGATTCCTACCATTTATAGTTTTTTTTCATTCATAGAGGCTAAGAATTAGACGGTCTCGTCTCCAGTAGCAAAGTTATCAATGACACTGACTTTTTCCTGTATGTGAGCGTCTGCCTTGGTACAACTGCTCACGCATTGACGCACCGTTTCTGCTCTTTCGTATCATCCTCAGATGCGACGCTTTCCAGCTTGGATGTCAAAGTCGCCGTGATAGTTTACAAATGCTCCTCTAACACAGTAGCCCGTTGGCTCAGGCTATTCTTGCATTCTTGCATTCTTGCAGCCCTCATTTATCACTCTCTCGGGAAATCGTTCCTCACTTATGTCTCTCAACGAAGCGCTGCGATCTTCTGATATCTTGATTTGAAGTCGGTGGATGTGGTCAGAGAGTTGGCGGCAAAGTTCAATGCCCTTTTCCGTGCTCTCTCGTTCATACCCCATGCGACGCAGTTCGACGGTAATGACCGGTCAGTCTTTAACAGAATGGTTTAAGAATGGGTTTATAGGTCGAGATTGTTCTAGAGGCTGTTTATAAAGAGGTTAGGGTTACTGCTGGGCCCGAGTCTCGGGCAATGCTTGTCCAACTAACTCAACCTAGTCGTGTTAAGTCAGGTATAATAGGTTAGAGAATACTGAAGTAACGATCACTTCCCTCGCCATCCATACTTCGTTTGAAGTTAAACTACCACATTTGGTCATTCGTGTTGTTTGAGTAGATGGCTGGAGTGGTTCGTAAGATCACTGATCTTTTGTGTGGAGCAGGAAGCCATCCAGCCCTACGATTGGGGCGCTTCTACCAAAATACGCCAGCAAGACTGCTACGGGTCCAACCACGAAGGATCAGATGCGGTCCCTCGTCTTCAACTTCTCCTCAACAAGTGAACTTGTTGATTTAAATATTGCCTCAGATTATTACAAAGAACAAAGACCAGCCAAGATGTCCATGTCAGTTAGCGATGCTGCCGGCGCCAGAGAGGGCTTCCCCCGTCCATTCCCTAACACCCCCAACAATGTCCTAGAGCAGCTGCGTCTTACCGGCAAAGTTGTCGTTGTGAATGGCGCAGCTGATGGGATTGGGTATGCGGTTGCTGAAGCAATGGCCGAGGCCAATGCCCACGTTGCCTTGTGGTACAACTCGTACGTGGAACTACCCCATGCTCTCCCTACCTATTCATCAGGCGTCCTGACATTTCCAGCAACGACGCGGCAATCGAGAAGGCTGAAGCCTTGGCTACGGAGCACAACGTCAAGACCTCTGCGTACAAGGTAAATGGTAAGTGATCAGTCGACTTGAAAGACGCAGAAGTTGAGGCCTAATGCTTGTCAATGTAGTGTCGGAACCGGACCAGGTGCAAGAAACAATGGCCAAAGTGGTCCAGGACTTTGGCAAGATTGACGTCTTTGTCGCCAATGCGGGTATGTGAATAGTCAACATCAACATATATTATGTGTCTCAAGCTAAGATTAACCAGGCATGGCCATATCCAAGCCGATCCTGGAGCAAACTCTAGATGAGTACAGAAAGCAGATGTCTGTGAATGGTATGAAGAGCCGCCCGTCTCCTAAATCAAGCAGCCGCTAGCTCACAACTGCAGTTGACGGCGTCGTGTATTGCGCAAAAAGCATTGGCGAGGTCTTCCGCCGTCAAGGCTTCGGCAACCTCATCATCACCTCCAGCATGAGCGCCCACATCGTAAATGTTCCCGTCGATCAGCCCGTCTACAACGCCACCAAGGCCTTTGTTACCCATTTCGGCAAGTCCATCGCCAGGGAGTGGCGTGAATTTGCTCGCGTCAACGTCGTCTCGCCAGGCTTCTTTGAGACCAAGATGGGGGCAAGCCCTGATTGCCTCCAGGAAGCTTACCGTATGGCGGCTCTTGGTAGGCAGGGCCATGTCAAGGAGATCAAGGGTCTCTACCTCTACCTGGCTAGTGATGCTTCTACCTATATGACAGGTAGCGATGTTCTTATCGATGGAGGATACGTGTTGCCGTAAAGCGGTGCATAAAACGACACCGGAACAATCACTGAAGGAAGAAGGGATGAGTGGTAGGTACTTGGCTGCATAGCTTCAGGAACCTATTATAGACCGCTAGAAATTCCAAATCAATAATCAGTTCAGCTGAAACTTGTCATGGTCGATTCAAGCGCAGTTTCGCACGCTGTCATTCGCGACTATCGGTTAAATCTATAACAACCGAGGTTCCGGCTGCCTTGGCTATGCGTGTCTCTTATGCGAGGTTGTAAGCGGCCGCTCTAGTAACTTACTTCCACTGTTTTTAGATTTTGTGATCTCTCTATGGATGATTGCTTATGGGTGATAGGACAGAGCAGATCTTTGGCATGACCATCGCTTAAGGGGACCTCATTGGCGACATTTTCGGGGGGAGTATCTTGAGAAGGTCCCGTCTTGCCGCTTTCCCCAGACACAACTCTTGGCCCCTTGGCAAAACCTGGAAGAGAAACCGCCCAGACACGTCAACCCGAACAGATTGTTCAAATATTTCTTAATTCTCTATAATGCCCCGGATCCCAGAAATCTCCCTCCCTTTCTAATGTTGCCTCTAAGCACCCGCTCAACTTATGACGCCGAATTAAAGACAAACTCCCGGTAGTTGTTGGCTATTCTGCTAACACCTTCCTCCAATGCCCATCCTTTAACCTGACAGATGACACGATACATCTCCTCTAGTTCATCGTCCATCCTGTCTCCAGCAGTATGCAAGTCGCTCTCAACAAGTATTCGGTTGTCAGGCACCGTTCGAACGGCATCATCTGTCTTTACTCTAGCTGCTTCAGAACTGAGATTGTTTGTCTTGGAAAACGAAAAGAAAATCTTGGCCGGTATCGAGGGTTTCAGGTACTGCTTCACAGCATCTGATTTTCCACTAAACGAATGAAGACAGATGCGAGGAGGAAATGGCTTGGGGCTGTTGGCTTCGGATTCGGATTTTTCGTTATCCTCCTTTGCTTGCTTCTGCTGGAAGCGTCGGCCTCTGACTTCGTGACCCTTCCAGCTGTCGGTTAAAGCATCATACAGGATGCCGTGGGACTGAACGCCATGGACACTCACAGCCCTTCCTAGTTCACCGGCAAGGCTAAGATGAGCCGCAAACACAGCTTTTTGGTGAGACATCTCAATGCGAATTGAACTTAGCGGTCTCCTTTGCCGTCCACCACCGGTCCGGGCGGGATCCCGCGTAGCCTTTTCTCCTTCTTGCCACTGCATCGGTAGCCGAAAGACCTTATCAAGACCGATTTCTCCAACCATTGCAAGGGGGTCAGAAAGTAACCTCGTCCTTGTTTCGGCGATAAAAGTCGAGAGTGGTATCGGCGTCGGCAGGTCATTCCAGAAGGCTGGATCTTCAGGGCTTGGGGTAAGGACTGCTTTGTAGTGTTTCTCCTTTGCGGCTTCTATGTCTTCAGATACGACGTAGGTTGGGTCGTGTACAGAATCATCATATAGTTCGTGCGAGAACCAAGGGTGTCTTCCATAGCCAGCAACAACTGTGGTGCGCTCTCGTGAGAAGCAATCTGGGCCCTTGGCAC
Source organism: Fusarium sp. JS1030 (assembly GCA_000966855.1). Classification (NCBI taxonomy): domain Eukaryota; kingdom Fungi; phylum Ascomycota; class Sordariomycetes; order Hypocreales; family Nectriaceae; genus Fusarium; species Fusarium sp. JS1030. The sequence goes on from JWIW01000090.1 coordinate 146,499, forward strand.
CATGTGAAGTAGCGATATCTGAAACCAGGGGTTGGTCTTGGGTCCTGGTCGCCATAACAGCAATGGACCGAGCCTTCATCGTGGGCAAGTCGGCAACCGAGAGCATTCGCTCGGCGACATGATTGTGAGCATCGAAGGCACCGATGTGCCACGGAAAGGGGTCTGGGTATGAGCGCGGTGGCTCTATGACCCCATTCTGATCTTGATCTTGTCCACACATTGTGACGGGGGTGAATCTTGATGCTGAAGATGTTATAGATGCGCATTTGAGAATAGGCGATCTTTTTTCCTAGTATGTAAGACGGATGCCTGCTGAGTCATTGTGGTGGTGAGTCATCTTGTCCGTAGGTGCATCAATGAAACCGGCGGATCTTCGGAGAATGTTCCTTTTACTGGTGATCATTTTCGTGGCTTGGCTAGGCCTACGGGAGAATAGATCGTCTGGCTTAGTTCTCGAGGACAGAGCGAAGACGCCAACATCCAGCCACCGGTTTGTAATGAGCAGCCACATCACTAACGCCAAAGACAATAAAAAAGTGATTAGTATGACCCTACAAGCACTAGTAGATACACATAGGATCACCCGAAACATTACAATGAGTTGCCTTTACCGAGAAAGGTGCGATGGTGCGCTCCAGTTGCCCTTGCAGGTTACACGATCAGCCAGGCCAATGGAACTATCGCAGCCGCTCAGGTAATTTGAACGCTTGAGCTTCTCCACTTATCCGCAAAAACGCTAGTAACTGAGTGGTTCAGAGGGCTCTTTGAAAGGATGCCCTTTGGTCATTTTCTCGCGGTTGAGCCAATGGGTGCGGCTCCCACTCGACCCGGGATGCGTCAGCCAAGCCCGGGCTTCAGCCTACAATGGATTCTCCCCTCTTCGCTTGTGCGACGTAAGCACTTGGACCAAACAGGATCCCATTGTCCGCTACGTCGCGCAATGTCGCTCAAAACACAAAGACACAGCAGTAGGAGGTCCTTTTGTGCATGCCAAGCACCAGTCATGGCATGCATGGCTTTTTACATCCACGTTAATAAATAGGCGGTATCATGGCCTGCCTCGACGGTTTGCTCTCGTTCGCATTTCCAAAACTCTGAGTATCACGCATCATGGCGTCCACCTCCGCGACTGCTGTTGACCTTCTGAAGACGAAATTCCCAGGAAAGGTCACAACCCCAGACAGCGCCACCGAATATGAAGCCGAGAACTCTCGTCCCTGGTCGCAAAAGTGCTGTGCACCGGCTGCCGCCTATATTCATCCAGACACTGCAAGCGAAGTTGCCGAGGCACTGAAGATCGTCAAGGAGATAGGGTGCAAATTCGCCATCCGAACTAGCGGCCACAACCCCAATGTCGGCTTCAGCAGCACCGACGAGGCTGGTATTGTCCTGGACCTGCGAAGACTCAATTCGAAAGAGCTGGTTCAAGGAAATGTCGCCCGTCTAGGCGCGGGGAATACTTGGGGAGATGTTTACGAGTGGCTCGAGAAACAAGAACTCTCGGCCATAGGCGGCCGAGATCCAACAGTCGGTCTGGCTGGTTTTCTCCTCGGAGGTTTGTTCCTTCTGCCCCAATCCTCATGACTTTATGAAAGAAAAAAAATATTAAAAGATTTTTCCCATGAGAACTAGCTAACACATTGAAAGGTGGAATGGGAGCCTTCCCCAACCTGCATGGACTTGGAACAGATAATATCGAGGGCTTTGAGGTGAGCTGAATTGCCACATTACCGGCCAGCGTACCCACATCCGGATCCAGAGTCTAACAGCAGCTCTTGTACGATTTTAGGTTGTCTTGGCCGATGGAAGTATTGTGAACGCAACCCCTGACTCAAATGTTGATCTATACAAGTCTCTGAAAGGAGGTGCCGCGAACTTTGGTAGGACCATGCTGATTTCCCAAAACTCTACCCTAGATCCCTATTTCTATCTTGTTTTAATAAAGATACTAACAATCGGTACTTCTTTCCTCGATGAGCAGGTGTTGTTACACGTTTTGATCTCAAAACTCAACCTCTGCTAAAAGTTCAGTACACCATCAGCCTATACAACCCAGAAGACTACATCGGAATAATCGATGCAACAGTTCAAGTGCAAAAGTCCATGGAGACAGACCCAAAGATTGGGCTCTTCACCAATTTCAATGCGGGCTTCGTGGCCGTTATTCTTCTCTATGCGGACCAGCCGACCGAGCCGATTGAGGCCTTTCGGCCTTTCTACGATCTGAAGAGCATTTTGACGGTAGCTTTACCTACCACCAACGGTACTCTACTTTCCCTCGCTCGGGCTATGGGACATGATCAAGGACCTAAAAAGTGCGTTTCTAGCTCACCTTAATTCTACCAAAAAGTCTTGTCAAGTTTCCATTTGCTTATCGATTCCACAGCCGCACCATCGGAACAATTACAACCAAAGTGTCGCAGGATCTTTACACCGATGTCTATAAAGCTTGGCTTGAAATATCGCAAACCCTCCCCGAAGGTGCCGTGCTGCATCATACGATCCAGCCAATAGGCACTGCCTGTATACGGGCTGCCGAGAACAACGGGGGAAATATGATGGGACTCGAAGAGGTTCCGCAGTGCTGTAAGTCATGTCTCACCCCCAAATTTCATCTCAAAAAACACGCCACTAATGAACTAATCACCGAACAGGGTGGGTGTTTACCTGTGAATGGATCAAAGGTGCATGCGAAGACTCTGTAGCGGAGAAGGCTGTTGAAACAATCGTTCAGAAAGCAGAAGCATCAGCGAAAGAAAAGGGACTATTGCTTGACTTCTTGGCCATGAATTTTGCCGGGGCCTTTCAGAAGACTCTTCGTGGCTACGGGGAGGAGTCGGTTAAGCAGATGTTGGAAACAGCAGCGAAGTACGACGCGGACGGAGTTTTCCAGCACTTGCAGAACGACGGCTTTCTCCTACGGAACAACATTTAAGGACTGTATCACGATATCCACTATAAACATATATTGAGGAATGTGACTTATTTATCGGTAAACCTCAAAGAGCACCCGAGCGTGGTAACCGCTCGACGCGACTGAGAGAAAGATATACCGAGTTTCTGTCCGATTAAGATATCTAACAATCTAGATACACCGCTATGAGCTTGTTAGTACGCCGCAATCATGCTTTCGGGGTTGGGGATAAGTCAGTCAACTTACCATTCGCGTACAGGGAGTACGTGTCAGCATTGTACAGACAAGAAAGCGGGTCCAGGGCAGTAGAGTTCTCATAACCATAAGCATAGTCCTGAGTCGAAACCTCCTGCTCATACACGGCTCTAGCGTGTGTCATCTCGTGGATTGTCGTGGTAGCGTGGTCCTGCTTGTGGCACTTCTCGGGTAGCCCAGGCTGGGTTGAGTAAAACAGCGGGCACATGACGATGTAGCCGTTGACCCAAGTCGTATAAGCGATCAAAGGGCCGTCGCTCTCGCAGTATCCAACGTCGTCCTTGCAGAAGATTCTCGTGTCGCCGCTGTCCTGGGTGGAACACTCCTTGGCGACGGCCAGAAGTCGGCCTGTAACGTGCTCACGAGCCGATGTCTCGTTAGACTTGAAGTACTCAACAAATCTGGCCGAGTGCACATTGGAGGCGTCGGCAGCAGCGGCCCGGGCCAGAATCTCGCAGTTCTTCACGCCATCTACGGTCTCCTTGAGCTGCTCAGCGGTGCACGAATCTTCTTGGAGAATAGTGCGCTTCGATGCCTTCTGCTTCGCCTCGGCTGAGGAAGCCTTGCTGACCTTGATCGAGATGGCTTGGGATTTGAACGAGATAGAGGTCGACTCCTTAGATGCGCCTGAAACCGAAGGCAGGTTGCCCTCGGCATAGACGGAGTATGTTCCAGGCTCAAGGTCATATGCGGTCGACAGATCGACAACCCGGGTGACTGATGATCCTGCGGCCAATTGCTCATAGTGCTTAGTCTGGAGACCTTCATAGTACAAGCTGAGCTTGATTCCCAAGAAAGGAACCTTGTTTCCTGGATTTTGGGTCAGCTGTGTCAATTTAATTTGGCAAGGAAGGGATGCAAACCGTTCTCGTCTTCCAGAGTCAGCTTCTTGACGGGTCTATCATCAAGAATGGTACCGATCTTGAGCAAGCTCAACTCAGAAGCACCATTGTTGGTGATCGTAGCCTTGACTTCGGTTGGCTTTCCAGGGACGGCGGCCAAGGACACAACCAAGTCATTCGACTCGCGTGTGTGCTTTTGGATAGGCAAATGCGACTGAACACCGACGGCCAGATAGGCCACTGAGGCCAAGACTCGAGAGAAGATCATCTTGTAGATTGCGAGCGTCTAAACTACAGGACCCGATACTTTTCGCAGCCCGACGTTCCAAGAGCCGTTTATATCAACAAGATAAGGATGCGGAAGATCCGCCGGAAATTAGAGTAGGGGGTCGGCATAAATAGAGTAATCGGGTTAAGTGCCAATAAGAGAAGTATCTCCCCCCAGCCAAGTTTATACGAGGTGGGGACCTTCGTTGCGACGTCGCAGGTAGCCCGCCAACTACCGTACTTGGGTCCCTGTGCTTGGTGCCAAGATCCCTTTTGAGTTGTCTGTGGGCACATCTCTGCCAAAAAATACGAGGTGGTCAGTCGTTCTGTCACAGATAGGCTATTTGCGGTTCTGGTTACTAAGACACCTCCCTATCTGAGCTAGATGGCCTTGGACTCGGTGAACTAGCATGCATTCTATTACAACTTGGAAGAGTACGGTCAGAAAAGCCAAAGTCAACCTTTGAGTCTGTTGGACAATCAAGAGTTATTCTGACAGTACCTCCCGACAAGAGTTTCGTGTCGCGCTTCCTTTTTTATCATAAAGATAAATGGTACTCGAGGAATTGAACTCTCAACCGATCCTGGTTCTTCCACCAATCACGCTTCTGCCGCATCTGCCTCATCCACGTCTTTCTGGCTTCTCAACTGCCGAAGTCCCTTATACCTCCAGTTGGAAATGTACGCCTCAAACGCTTGCTCGCCATGCTTCCCATTACTTGTCGCGTACGCTCCGATCACCACACCTATTGGGCATTAGCTTTTCATACAACGATTGAGACAGTCGTCTTTACTCACCAGAATAGTATGGCACCACATCGGCCCCACGGCAGTGTCCAAATGCCCGCATGTCCTTTGAATCGGGCAGACCCGCGCTGAACTCAAAGTGGGTGCTGTTGACTGCCTCAATCTGTAATCGGAGCCTCTTTCCAGTCCACTCCTTTGGCAATTCTACAGAGTTCACCGGGACATCAGTTCTGCCGCGATACGGAGTCTCCGAGTGTCCCCGAAATCGCAAGTGAGGCTTCAGCGTCTCCTGGCCCTTTGGCTTGAGCATCACAATGCCCAGATCAAAATGCTGAGCTTGGTCTTGGAATACCGAGACACCCACTTCCATCTCTTCCTTCTGTAAAGATTGCGCCCACTCGACGTCGACGCTGTACCTGAACAGTGAGTGTGCCATTCGTCGACCGATGAATGTTTGGCCTCGGCCCAAGGAGTAGTCAGCGTCGAAAGCCGTCAGATTGAGTACGGACGACTTTAGCGCCAGGCTGTTGCGATGTTTTGGTGGCGATATCCGGTAGTTTCTACTTTTTGGAAGCCTCAGATGTACAAAATGGATAGGAAGACTGCTCCGAGGAGGAAAGGTGACCAAATCATCTGCGTCGTTGAGTTCGCCCTCTCCGTCCTTCACGTAGGACTTGGCTGGTAGTTTCCAGCCAGACATAGTGCCAGAAACGGGCGTAAAGACTGGAAACTCGCCTTTGTCCCAAGTTACTGGAGTGAGAACCGTCTCTCGTCCCATGGGGAGGTTGCCAAAGTAAGGACCTGGGTCTTCGCCGTAGGAGCCTCCGGCGCGAACGGCCAATGCAGATGCCCACCATTTACCGTTGGAGTCCTGGAAGAGATCGGCGTGACCGACAGCTTGAAAGTATGATTCCGTGTTGTTTGCTGCGGTGAGAAGAGGATTCCCAGGTGCCGGATCATAAGGGCCTCGGATGCTCTTTGATCGGGCCATCGTGACCATATGATTTTCTCGTGTGCCACCCTCCGCCAGTAGAAGATAATACCATCCATCACGCTTCCAAATATGAGGTGCCTCGGGAGAAGCTCCCCCTGTTCCGTTCCACGGCATGATGATTTCGCCAATCTCTCCAGTCTCAAAGTTTAGGGGTGCGTGCATCACTCCTGGGTAGTAGGCCGCAGTATGTGCTCCCGAAACCCATGTAGATCCATCATCATCCCAAAAGGGCGAAGGGTCAAATCCAGGAAAGCTGAAGTGGACAGGATCAGACCACGCATCGGAGCTGTACGGATCTGTAGTCGTCGCTATAAAGTTGTCCCATCGAGAATCATTGACTCGCGGCAGCTGTTGGTTGACGAGGGTTGTCATCAAGTAGAATGTGCCTTCATGAAACCTCAATGTTGGCGCATAGATACCACTGGTGGCCTTGGGAAGAAAGGCCATGCCAGGCAGCTGGTCTGTTCGACTGAACGCGTTGGAGACATGTTTCCAGTGTATCAAGTCGCGACTCGCGTGGATGGGGAGGCCGGGGAAGTAAAGAAAGCTAGATGTGACGCAAAAGAAGGTGTCGTCAAACTCCGGCACGAAGACACAGCTGGGGTCTGGGTTGAAGCCGCTGAGTATCGGGTTGTTGAACGTCGAGTTCTCGGCAACGCCAAGAGTTGCGAGGCCCAGAAAAGGCAACAAGCATGCATGAATCCTCATGATGGCTGTGGTATTGTGCCTACCAAGGCAGAAGGGCAGCCCTCCACTAGCTCAGACAGCCAAAGGAATATGAGGTCGCTTATATACCTTGGACGTAATCCCATGATCTACAGAACACTCGGTTAACGACTCCCCGGAAATACCGATGACAGCAGAGGGTCCTGCTAACAGGATCCCCAATTGCCTTTTCCGAACCCACGAGCTGGAATCTCCAATGCCTAAAGCATATCCGATTTAGCCTAAATCCCTGCCGTTACTCGGCGAGTGCTTGAAGCCGAAGATTGCGGGGGATCTTCATGACAATGGACGCTTTCCGGAAAATGAACCTGGTCCCTTGCTAGTCTACAAGTTTAAGCGTGATGCTGTCTAGGCGGTGAGGGGAGCTATAGACGCCTGCTCTCTTTGGTCTGGCGAAACTCTCCGAACGGGGCCATGAACCTGATAAGAAATTCGTCTTCCACGCCGTCAGAGACGAGACCTTCAAATTCCATTGGGTGGCTCTAGGTGCGTTTCTGCAACGCGAATGGTTGACTCGTGAATGGGTCGTCCAGGAGGTCACTCACGTCAGGAACAGAGCAGCCCAAAAGCACCCCACATTCCCATGCCGGCACGGGAATTCGAGAGCAACGGCGTGATAGAGAATCGGACGACCGTCGAAAGCCAGCTTGGTTCCAACGTTCATGTACTTCACGATTAGGTTGATCCTCATGGATGCGCTCTTCCAGCGCCAGCTCGTTCCAAAGGCGAAAGCGGGTTCTACATATACTAGAATGCGCCCGTTAGCAAGCCAGACTCGGGTTGCCGGGGAGGAAACGGCCCCGGCTGGATACCGTGCCCCCGATGATGCGGAGTTTCAGGTTCGACTTTTGCATTACTTTGCATGACTAAGGTCTTTCTCGGTAGATTTAAAATAGATTCATGGCCTCCAAGGCGGACGTCCACAAGTAAGTTGTGGATGGTAGAGACAATGCTACCAGGCCCTAGCAGGAGCCTAAATACCGTGAGCACTAAATAAATTCATGCCATGCTAGTCTCCACTCTGACTCCAGTTTTCCACCTTTACCCGTATCTAACGTAAAATCCGATGAGAAGTACTGGTCAAGGGGCCATTGGGGGGCCACTAGCGTTGTATGAATTTATTGAGTTTCTACTGTACTCTACAAACCCAGCGCCGCAAGATCGGTAGATAAAGGTGGGCTGTAGCTCCATCTATCTGCTCTCTATCCAACTCGTCAACCGCTCTGCTAGCAAAGTCAATCTTCACAATGGCTCCCCCCGGCATCATTTACGTGGGCTCCCACATCACGGACCCCGCCATCAGCCAAGATCTCCTCAACAGATGGTACTACGAAACTCACTTCCCCGAGATCTTCGCTATTCCAAACGGCCCCCGAGTAGGTTTCCGCCTCAAGAACTCCAATGAGTCTGCCACGTTTCATAACCTGACGCTCCTCCCACTGCCCGATGTCGCACTGGTGGATTCCCCTGATTTCAAGAATGCAAAATATACCTACGGCGTGCTCCCCAAGTCCCATCTCGAGCTGGCCGAATTCGATATCCGCTACTACGAGAAGATTCAGACGTTTGAGGGCCAGATCCCCAAGCACGGCCGCATCGGAAAGTGCGTCATCGCCGTTGCCATGGAACCCGCCGAGGGCGACGAGGCCGAGAAGGACTTTGAGGCCTGGTACCGGCTGCAGCACCTGGACATGCTAAGCATGGTTTCCGGGTACCGTCGGACCACCCGCTACAAGTTGAACGAGGTGCCCAGTTATTCGGCTGCGAAGCCGGGCAGCGTGCCCAAGTACCTGGCTCTGCACGAGTATGACAGCCCGGATGTTCCAGCGGAGCAAATCAAGTTGTGCGTGGGAACCGAGTGGAGCAAGAAAGTTATCGGCGGTTCCAAATCCTTTATTAGGGACGTTTGGATTACTATCCACGAGCAAGGCGAAGAAGAAGTAAGGCTATAGGTGTAGCCAAGCGAAGCTATACTTATAACTACTGATTGGCCTCATTTATACTTGAATAGTTATTTATTATAATGAACTAAGCTTTCGTCGCGTCCCCAGATCGAGCGGGGGTTTGTTCAATTTGTGTGGCAGCTTCCGGAATGCGTTTCGCAAAGTAAGTTGCTCCCTCGAGAGGGTTGTAAGTGTACGGTTCCACTTCCACGAAACCTTCGGACTTGTATAAATTGATTGCCGACCTCATCTTGGACAGGCTGTCTAGAAGGGCGACATCATACCCCTCTTCCCCTGCTCGTTTCAGCACTTCCTTGACAAGTTTCCTCCCAATCTGGCGTCCTCTCGCCGATGGGTACAGAAACAGCCTCTTGATTTCGCAGTATCGCAAGTCGGCAGGGTGGTGTTGACGATACTCTGATTGAATGGTGAGTGGTCGCATTGCGATACATCCCAAAATCTCGCCCTGTGTGTCGTCTACAGCAAGGAGCAAAGCGCCAAAAGGAGGGGCGTATTTTCCAGGGAGTCCGTCCAACTCGGTTGCGTAGTCTTGAAAGGATATGTCTTCATCAAGCCATTGTGTATATGCATGGAAGCACCCGGCGACGGCGGTTAGGTCGGTCGGGGTTGATGCCTGACGGATCGAGACGGAAGATGTTGATTCCATAAGCAGAATAGTGTACATCAACTGGGAGTCAGCAAAAGAGTAAAAGAATTCGCATTTTCCTCGAGATAGCAAGTCAAGATATCTGTGACACCAATCTCCGTTATCGGCCCTCGGGCAAGTAAGACAAACGGCAAGAAGGGGCTAAACTCGGCATTAAGGAACTAATTCCGTCTGACTCTTCCGCCCCTTGGTGAATCATTCACAGCAAACGATCCTTTGAAGAACCTCAAAAACGAAAGAAACAGCATAGCTTGGTATTCTCGCCACATATGATTCATTTTGCTTCTAGTTACTAAATATCATGATTTACTCTGGCTGACCCTTCTTGGACACGAATCCACCCGTGTCTCTTCTGATTTCTTCGGATCCAGTTGTGCCTCCTCGTCCACCAGGTTTACCCGTCACCGAATGCGGAATGTCGTGACCAGTAGCACTGATGCCTTCTCCGACACCCGACTCCCTGCCTTCGGTCGGTGCAAGAACGGCGTTGTCTGCAGCGCCGTGCAAAGTTGTTGAACCCATTCCGCCCGCGGCTTCGCCTTCTTTTTGGTGAGGGTCAGGGACTGACTTGATGGTGTTTTGCTTGCCGGCGTCGCCGGGGACTACAAGTAAGCGTAGTCAGCATTCTGAAGATCAACAAATATGTGGTCAAGGCCGGTCACTTTTTGTGCCGTCTTTGGCCATTTGAAAGAGATCGCCTCCTTGCTTGGGGTCTGCCATTGTTGCAATGATGGTTGGTTGAGCGGTTGACAAGAGGCAAGCGGTAGGAAGACGGACGGTTGTAGACGTAAGTAAGGATGATAGACTGAACGACGAGAAGGTCGGCCTATTTATGATCAATGTGATTAACTTTGCTATCAAGGTCTTTCATGATGTCATGGCCTATTTCGCTGTCCGCGGTGGCTTCTAGTTCAACGTGACGTCAAATATCTACATCACTGACGCTTACATACTATAGGGCAGTACGCCATTGTATTAAGTGGTAATGATCCTAAGATCGCCATTGAGAGGGACGGCTTCTTTCAGAGCATAGATAAGAATGTAGAATCGCCCTCCTGAGATAGAGCTTCGTGGATACTAAATGAGTGAGAATCATCGTCTATGACACTTACTTGTCAGCTGCTATAAATGAACCAGAAACAGCTGTACAACGAAATGTCTTGTGTGCTGTAAGGTAATAACATAAATACTAAATAGCAAGATTCCCGTTCTGCAAACCATCAACCGCTCAAGGCTTTTAGATTCAAAGCGGAGTCACAAGAAAACTCTAAGCATTGAATGCCGCAAGCTTCGTCTCAATCAAGCTTGTCATAGATAAAACTTTCTCTTCCTCCAACCTTCGTGCCACTAGTTGGAGATTGACTGGCAAACCACTCATCAAGTTCATATCCTCATCATCTATATGACCGCCAGTTAGTTGGAATTTAGCAAATGTCTAGAACCCGTTGAACTTACACTGTTCATTCACTATTTTACACAGCGGTGATAGAGGCTGATAATGTGGGTCAACCTGATCCTTAAGCTTATTCACAATAACCCCCGTGGGAAAGGATGTAGCGCAGTAATCAAGTATGTTGAAAACGCTCGTATACCCAACTATTACAGTTAGTGTCGGTCCGATAAGGCCAGCGGGAAGAAGCACTTACTGTATATAAAGTGGCCGTGGCGTGCTGTGTTGAAGGGAGCTGTTGGACAGATGAGTCCGTCGATACCCGTTTGGTTCCATTGTTCAAGGTATTGTGCTTGAAACAGGGAACGTTGATGTTGTAGCTGCCAAAGCTCATAAGAACTTATTCCGGAAGCCTTTCTAAAGCTGTCCATCTCTGCGTGCCATGGTTCACCGGTCTGTTCTAGGGCAGTCCTGATCGATTGCCCGCCGTCTGCAGTAAACGTCTTCTCAATAAACGTCAAGGCATCAAGATGTCCAGTCGGAACCCATGACACTACCTCATGGCCATCAGCTTCCAAGGCTTCGCGAACAACTGTGAGCGCCCTCAAAATAGGCGGCGTTGGCTTCACCACGCCGTCATCCCACATAATCGCAAATTTAAGGCGATGATTGAGGCGGACATCGCGCCATGGGATAGGCAAGCACTTTGTATCGAGTAGCCAAGGCTTGCTATCAACGACAGCCTTGCTGTAGGCTTTCAAATCGTCAAGTGTATTAGCAAGCGGTCCATTAACCGACAACACGGATTCCTGGCCCATCAAGCCAGAAACGGTGTTCGAAGTCGGAAATCGGCCAGATGAGGGTTTGAGCGTATAGAGGCCTGTACAGGCCGCCGGGATTCGCAATGAGCCACCTATCTTATGTTAACAACTACATCGCCATCGGAGGATGCAGTACAACCTACCAATATCAGAGCCTACTCCAATTGGGCTGCCTCGCAACGCTATCAAGGCTGCCTCGCCACCCGAGCTTCCACCACAGGTGGTTAGCCGATTTCTTGGGTTGACTGTTCTCCCAAAAATGTTGTTGACGGTCTCAGCCATCATCATAGCCGGCGGGACATTGGTCTTCACATAGATAACAGCTCCAGCACTCTCGAGCAACTTCACGAGGGTAGAGTCGTCCTGCGCTGGATTATCGATATTGGATGCAAGGCCGATGGTGGCATCAAGACCCTTGACTTTAAAATTGTCCTTCAAAGAGATTGGAAGACCATGCAGGGGTCCAATTGTTCTGCCAGTATCTCTCAGGTGTGCATCGCATCTCTCGGCAAGCTTCATGGCGTGGTCGAAGCAAGTCTCCGTAAGACAGTTTGCCTATGCCAGTTCAAGTTACAGATTGAAATTAAATTGGGATAAAGCGCGACAGCTACTTACCAGTGCATGTGCGGCACACGCTCGCTTGCAGAAGGCCTCAGTGACCGCAGTAGACTGCAGCCGGCCAGACGCGAGGTTGCTCAGAAGTTGAGAGGCAGACTGTTTCGTAATCGACAGCTCCTCATCCGTGAACCAGCCTGATTCCTCCGGCCAATTCATCACGTCAATCTGTTCAGGGCTGGGCAGAAGATGAGCAGGAACACGCCATTGGTCTGGGATACTCGCGGCCAGCGCCCCCCTCTTGGCGGCACTGAGGGTCTCCCATGTGTTGGGTCCGTCAACTCTAACTGGAATCATACTGGGCGAGGTCATTGATGCAAATTTGCTCAAAAAAAGACTTGTGGGTGAGATATCGGTGAGATATCGGAGACATATCGGTGTCGCTATTTAAATAGAGGTATGGTGGTCGTAGCGCCATCATTTATTTAGCCTAGGTACCCCGCATTCGGTATATCACACCAAGATAGATTACCTACCATTTTGGGAGGGGAAGCCCAAGTCTTCCCACAGGGTGCATGATGCCCAATCTCAATATGATGTAGAACTGGGTTCTTACCCCTCTAAGCTAAGGTGGTGCCGAGGATGGCTGAACTTGGGCTGAGATGTCTGAGCAGGCCCATTTTTGGGATCACATACCCTTGTCGGGTCCCCTGCTCGGACCAGATCTGAGGCCACATCCCTTGAGCATGCTAGGCTGTATTGACGAGACTCAAAGCGTTTCGAATGCAATGGGTACTACGCAGGCCCTTCCGGTGTCCAGAGCCGCTACGTCTTCTCAGAGCTAATAATGCTTCTCATTCTCAGAGCCGAAGCTTCTAGCATCCTCTCTAACCCTTGCCGCTCAGGAATACAACCCTGTTAACTAGCTCCTTCTCAAGATCGTCTGGCCTTATCTCCAGGGGCACACACAAGGGCTGTGGAGCAAAGTCGGAGGGCCAGAGGAGATTAATTGAGCTGCTAATCCGATTCCGACCTCATGGAGTTGGTACTACAACCCTCTCTTAGCTACCTACATAATTGAGTACCGGAAGCAGGTTATCCTGGAATTCTTCATGTCGTAGTTTACGACTCCCCAGTCCCTTGCCCCCGTTTCCGAGCTTCCTGCTGGATGGCACAATTGCCAAGTCGTACGAGTTTGGCTACAAATTCGTCCATAAGTTGCATGTGCCCAATCTCGTGGGGCGTCAATCGCCATACAGGCATCATGCGGATGACCTCTGCGGCTGAGCTCAGGATCTCCAAGTCCCTTTCTGCCTGTGGATCTAGCGGGTGCTGGAGAACGTTGAGAAAAAGCGTCATGATGGCGACGGTTGGATAAAACACTAGGGCCCTGCAAAAACGTCAATGTTAGACATTTAGACATCCAAGGTAGAAAAATTAGAGAGATAAATAGCTGGCCGGACGCACCAGAAGGCCTGACCGGCAAGACCTGGAATAGCGGCTTTCAAGAAGACGAGGGTCGACCGACTGGCCTCTAGGGTCAGGGCGATGCTGGATTGGACGCCCCCGTACAGTGAACCATCTTCATGACTGTTCTCAGAAGAGACTACGGAACATCTGCCGCTGACGCGATGAATCGTCGTCATGAGGTGATGGTACTCCAAGTGCATGGTGATACATCGCATGCTCCTTTCAACAGATTTGGTTCTGTCGGGAAGAACAGGCTGCGATTCATGAGAGATTGACAGGCAGGGACGATATTGGGGCGGAATAGAAATCCTCCATTGTTCGAGTTCATCGTCGAGTTCGCGGACGTCCTGGAAGAGCTCCGCCTCAGTTTTTCTAGCTGCTCGAGCTGAGTACAGAAGGCGTGCCGTCTTATCTTTCAGTTGACTTAGGACTACATCCCCTGGCAAGTGAGGAATAGCAACCTCAGAGACGTCAGTTTCAGATGTGGCGGCATCTTCAGTCCGAGGTGGGAAGAGATAAGAGGTGCAATAACCTTCAGGAAGTGTAAGGTCGCAGTATTCATCCGATAATAAAGGGGGCTGATTGAGCCGCAGTGCAACATCTTTGTCGCTGAGATAGCAAAGCCAAAACAATAGGCGGAGCTGACGGCTCTCTCGTTCCTGTCGTGTGATATTGGCCTTGTGGGGTTGTATGGGCCGGTACACGTGTGCGCCAAGGATGAATAGGGACCGACAAGCAACAGAGTGAAGCATTGCAGCGGACTGCAGGCGTCCTACGAGCATATGCCTTATATGCTTCGGAAACATGTCAATGACAAGATCTCTGTGGTGGCAGAAGTATTTGGTAGGAGCTATACTTACGAGTATGTGAACAGCTTGGAGGCTGACGAGGCTGGTGTCTTCGAGGGCGTAAGTGAGTAGATGATACGCTTTGAACGCACATGCATCCGTGTCAACATGCGGACTGTCGTCCTCCGTTCTCTGGAATAGGAACACAATTGATAGAAAGGCGAGGATGCAGCATTTAGCCGTGAGGTTCTCGAGGGACACAGGATATCGCACGGGAGCGTATGCCTTCGAAATCGTGTCTTTGAACAGAACTGGATCCAGAACCGGGAACACCAGCCTGCAAGGGGATTGCTCGAACGACCTCAATGCCGTCTCAGCAACGGTCCGGTCGGGCAGTTCGTGTAATTCTTCTGAGGAGAGGTGAAGGAATGGCGCGAATGACTTGGAAAGCTGAGACTGATGCGTAACGATGGTGGCGAACCTGTGAAAGGAGACATCCTCTCCGGTTCTTGAAGAAATCCATCTTCGTCCCTCCTCAGAGAGTATTGGCATTCCGTTGTGACGACTGACCTTGCCAAAATGGGAACCGTCAAAATGAATGTGACTGAAGGATACGTTTGTCACATCGTTTTCGAATGGGGAGTGAGCGTGAAGGAGATGTGGTGAAGTGGAAAAGTTATTCTTCTCCAGAATGTTGTCTAACAAACTGCCCAGAGAGGACTCGATCGTGTCTTCCCGACTAGTGTGTAGGGAAGCCACAAACGTAGCATGCGTAGGAGCATCAGAGCGAAACAGGCGATTTGGAGTGTTTAATTGGTGTTGCTGGCCCATCTGGGCGATGGTCTCCTCGAGAGCTTCCAGACGGCGTGAGAGGTCTTTCTTAAGGCTCGATTTCCTGGCATTGAGGGTCAGCTTTAAATGACCAATGTGTAAATTCATTCAGTATACGAGAGAGAAAGATCGCCATTGACGCTTACGTCGGTTTTGCATCCTTCCTCCGCTGCTTGGTTCGGGTGAAAGTGCAGCGAAGATCATGATGCCCGCACCAATTGCAGGCGGCTGTGTCCGAATCCGGCCTGTCACATTTGATCTAACGATAATGATATGTCAGCCATTCTTTGCAGTAAGCCGCTGGTTGGGCGACGCGATAAGCTACATGCTATTGGCCGGACCCCTGCCCGCGATGCCCCAACGCCGAATACAAGTGGTGTACAGAGCTTGGGAGATGAAAGATTGCACCTGCTGAGTCCCTAGATAAGGGGTAGGGTTGGGGAGCCCAGGATTGGGTTTGCATACGCACCTTGCTTCTGTAGCAAACGTCACAAGCTTGCCTCGGACGCATACTGAAATTCAAGGCGGCCCCTAACAAAAGGAGAGGTCCAGGTAGGAGTTGGTATCGAGTGAATCAAGATTGACAAACTTGTGGTGAGAGCAAGGGTTTCGTTTCCGGATTGAGGTTTTGGGGGCACGTGTGGCATCAAGCCCGAGATTCATGTGGGCTATGGCAGAGGAATAAGCATGTGGTCTAGGAGTGGAATGAGGATGGAGGGCATCTCCCAAGCCATGGAATTCTGCGCCCGGGTTTGGCATGGGACCTGGGAAGTAATCGGCAAACTTTTATAATGTTTTTCCCGCTTATCTAATAATGAACACAACAACTAAGGGCGGTTAGTGATCCAGGCGAAATTAGTCCGTGTTTAAGTCATCCGAGCAGACTTTATTTATTATTTTCGCCGTGCCATATTAGGTTTAAATCCCAACGCTAATATATTAATGGACCGGAGTCGGCTGAGTCATCGGCAAACTCATGTTTGTTCCAAAGTCCGGACTCTTTGAACGCCGTCAATGCGGCTGCGGGACCTGTCTGATCTCCAACAGCATATAAACCACAAATGTTTCCAGTTCAGTGAGTGATGTCGTTTCCACAAACCGTGTCGTGCAGCTCTTTCCATCAACTACAGTATCTGCAAAATGGCCTCCTTCGGCACCGCCCCGCACAACGTCTTGTCTACGCTTAATCCTTTCACCGTCTCTGTTTCGGATGAGGAAATCTCCGAGTTCAAGGCACTTCTCCGGCTTTCCAAAATCGGGCCTCGAACATGGTGGAATGAGCAAGCCGATGGGAAATTTGGCATTTCTCACGACTGGCTCGTCAATGCTAAACACGTCTGGTTGAATGACTTCGATTGGCGTCGACATGAGGCTCTAATCAACTCCTTCCCCAACTTCAAGATGACCATCGATACTGAAGAATACGACCCATTGGAGCTACATTTTATTGGCATTTTCTCGACAAACAGAAATGCCACTCCCATTTTGTTCATGCACGGCTGGCCAGGCTCATTCCTTGAGTTCTTACCCATGCTCGAAATCATGACCAACAAGTACACCCCGGACACCCTCCCATACCATGTGGTGGTACCATCCTTGCCTGGATTTGGCCTGAGTTCTGAACTTGGTCGAGACAAGGAATTCACTATGGGGGCTGCCGCAGAGATTATGAATCAATTGATGATCAATCTTGGTTTCGGCAGTGGCTATACGGTGCAGGGCGGAGATGTCGGCTCGATGATTTCAATGACACTCTTAGCCGAATATGAAGCCTGCAAGGCAGCACACGGTATGCTATCTTAATAAACAAGCCCCCTCCCTGCTCCTTTTCTTTATTGTTATTATAATTGTCCTCGAGAAACAAGTTATTAATACTGATATCCCAGTTAATCTCCTCGGAAGTCCTCAAGGGGAACCAGAAGGATGCTCCAATCCTTTGACACCAGATGAACTAGAGCATCTTGGTCGGATGAAAGCCTTCCAGACCACGGCTTTTGCTTATGCATTGGAACAAGGAACACGTCCGGCAACCATCGGCCTTGCTCTGTCATCTAGTCCGCTCGCTCTTTTGGCATGGTATTTCTCATCCAGAGGATCCTTCTGTCACCGACACTAATCGAAACCAGGATCGGCGAAAAGATGAATGAGTGGGCGGATGAACCCATTCCCTTGGAGATAATCCTTGCCAATGTCAGCCTGTATTGGTTCACTTCCTCGTTTCCCTCTAGTCTGTATCCCTACAGGCATTTAGTCGGGGGGAAACTGTTTGGCACGACTCAGAAGAAGCCTCTTGGGTATTCATACTTCCCTCATGAACATTTCATGCTCCCAAAGGCTTGGGCTGAAGTGATGTTCCCTAACATGGTTCAATACACCAAACATGAAAAGGTAAACGGCAATTCTTCTACTTCGTTTTTGGATAATTGACTGACCTTCACTTCCCTCTCCTGCAGGGTGGTCATTTTGCGGCTCTGGAACAACCCCATGCCCTTCTGGAGGATATAGAGAAGTTCGTGGGGACTGTGGGAGATATTGCATAGGAGGCAGAGGCTTGAGACCTAGTTTCTCTTTCCTTTCCCAGGGGCTATGCCAGGGTTAAGATTCCTTAATGAGGACGATCTTAGATGAGTAATAGAAGAGGTTATAAGCTAGGCTTTTAAAATTAGAAAATATATCGTTCTCTAGCCCCAAATCTCCCATAGCCACAATTGACTACGGGAATGAAGTTCCTTTCTTTGAAGTTTCCGAGCTAGAGACCCCTGTTCAGGTGGAAATCAAGTACATTGACGTCTTTGTCAACCTCCAACGCCCCTGGTTCAGATAGGCCCTACCTCTTCAGCACAGCCCAGGCCAACAGCTTTCGGGTATAGACAATCAACATCACCCGGCCAGGCTTTACAAATCCACTCTCTTACAGGGCAAACAGCGATGGCAATCATCCCGACTCCTGACCCACGGCGCTATAACAATAGGCCATATCGGCTTAGAACCGCCCATTAACCCCGTCGAGACGAAGAATCTTCCGGATTCTTTCTCTTATAATAACGAGCTCCTCAATAGCATCTAGAAGCTTAGTGCTAGAGTAGTAATCGCCTCCTGCGTTGATAGGTTAGCACAGGGGCGGTTTGGTAGGTTCGTCTAAGCAAGGGTGCGTATATAGGTAGTTAGCGCCCGGCGTAAACTATCAAAGGTTCCCGTTTTGCAAACTACACACTTAGATTTGATGCTTTTATTGAGCGAGGTGGAATCTGGTGGTCTGTCGTAAGAAGCCAGGGCTCTAGAGCCTCATGTTGCCACACTCGTCTCTGACAAGATCACATGCACAACTGATGGGGCAGGGTGGCCTCTTGATGCAGCTGACTGCCGGCCTGCCTTCCAACTCGTCGTTTCTAAATACCAATAAGACTCCTATACCTCCTAACTCAATCGCATGGGCAAGTGGATTCAGGTTTAAAAACTATATGACTCTTACATAAGTAGCTGCTCTATATTTCAGTTTACTCTAAAAAGCTGTGCACACACCGTCCGTTAAATCTCGTGCCGAATCTCTCCAGCCTCGCAGAATGCGACATGAGAATTAGTAGCGCGGAAGGCACAAGCAATAATTATGTTATCTGGAATTATGATGTTACTTCCATAATTTTTGGCGAGGATTCATTGTACAAATTTCGTTACAAGGGGGTCTTGCGCCTATTCCACCGTGCAGTGCAGTTGACTCCGTAGTTGCACAGACGCGGTGCTACGACCTCTTGTTTTCCTTGCGGGGACGGTAAAACGGCCTGTGATTTTGGGTTCAACGGAAACTCACCCGTTCATGCGGGGAGAACCTTAAAACTGGCACTGATCTCATCGTGGGCTGAGCCTAGTCTTCTCACGAGTCATTGTCGATCTAGACACAATGAGGAGACTTCGTTCCTGAGGCAATGGCTACCCTACAACGACGCGGAGAAGTGAGATTGCCATGTCTTGTGATGCAGAAGGCACATGGGCATTCTCTGGTTATATCGAGAACTGTGATTGGGTTTTCGCCAAAGGCACAGCCCCCTATCGCGCCATTTCCGTTGGTAATTTCCCTTGTGTACGCAACACCAAGAATGGCCCGTCAGGCGAAGCCAAGCAAGACGCGGCCTATCTTATCGCTGGATGCCGGGGTGTGGTTTTCCTTTGCTTAAGATTGCCTCTCTGGGCCTAGCCTCATGGAGCTGCCGCCGTCTTCCCCGCGTCGCGAACTGCGCTAGAACCGGGAGGCGAAATTGGCCCAACAGCCGATTGGCCGCCGCCTGAAACCTCGTTGGCTCTACCGGCCTCCCATTCCAACCCTGATAAGGAGACTTTTCTTGGGCTGTTGTGTTGGGTGTGTTGTGTTGATATATCCATCCTTGCGCGAGCCACTCCTTCTTCCATCACCAAACAATCACCGAGTATCCTCTCATCATGGCGGCTCACACGACGGCGCAGGAGGGCCACCTCCAGAAGCGCTTCTCCAAGATCACCATGGTTGGCATGTCCTTTGCCATTCTCAAGTAAGCCTTGTCACTCACGCCCGTGCTGACGCGTCGTGTCGTGCATCTAACTGGGTCCCTTAGCACCTGGATCTCCCTGGCCGGATCCGTCGGTCTCGTCATGCCCTCGGGAGGATCCGTGAGCTTCGTCTGGGGCTTCCTATTCTGTGTCGTCTGCAACATCTGCCTGAGCGCAAGCGTCGGTGAGCTGGCCTCGCTGTGGCCAACGGCCGGTGGCCAGTATCACTATGCTTTTGCTCTGTCGACCAAGAAATGGCAGAATCTCATGGTTAGAGCATCAATGCTGTCACGTCTTGTCATGTTGCTGATCATCATCAGAGTTTCCTCATTGGATGGACTAATATCGCTGGCTGGTTGACGCTAAACACGACTGCCGCGTACTTTGGAGGTATAGTTCGCGTTTATAGTTTGAGGTATATCATCGACTCACCACACAACAGCTCGATTCCTCGCCGCCGCCGCTGTCGCGGGCTCTGGCGGTACCTATGAGATTACCCAATGGAGCACCTATCTGATGTTTGTCGCCGTGTCCATCATCGGCGTCTTCCTAAACATCTTTGCCTATCCTATCCTGAACCGCTGGAATGAAGGAGCCCGTACGTCAACTGCCGTGCCATGGCAATGCCTTACTGACCACCCATAGTGTACTGGTCTCTGACCAGCGTCATCGTCATCAGCATTGTCCTTCTTGCCACCTCTCCAAAGACTGACGCAGCGTTTGTCTTCACAAACTTCTCCAACACGACAGGATGGAGTGACGGAACCGCCTGGATGCTTGGTCTCCTACAGTCAGCTCTGAGCTTCATCGGGTGAGCACCAACCATCGAGCCTCGCCTATCAGACAGCTAATATCATTGTAGTTTTGATGCCGTAGCACACATGACTGAGGAGATGCCTAACCCTAAGAAAGACGCACCTCAAGCTATGGTTGCTTCTGTCCTCGTCGGTGGCGTAACGTAGGTCGTTCCTTACCCTTCCCAGAGGCTTCTTCTAACTCCGACGTAGTGGCATTGTGTTCATTATTGTCATGCTGTTCTGCGCTGTCGACATAGACGTTCTTCTCCAATCACCGACGATGAGTCCTTTGACAGAAATGATAACCCAGGCAACTGGAAGTAAAGTGGCCGCAACCATATTGAGCGTAGCTGTGGCCTTGTGCTTTGTCAACGGAGCCAACGGCTGTGTCACTTCTGGTAGTCGTCTGTTGTGGGCCATGGCGCGAGACAACGGCACGCCTTTTTCCAAATAGTAGGTCCCAACTTTTCAATGTGAGGTAATTTTGCTAACAGAGCCATCCAAGCTTTTCGCATCTGCACCCGACACTCAACGTTCCTGTCCGAACCATTTTGGTCCAGGCTGTCTTTAACCTCCTCTTCGGCCTGCTCTATCTCGGTAAGTATCTGGACTTGAGACTTGGTGGTTTGCGTTCTAATAGCTTTAAGGTCCGGAGGTAGCGTTCAATGCGTACATCGCGAGCTGCACCCTGTTTCTCAACCTGTCTTATGCTGCACCCGTCATGATTCTGCTCGTTCGTGGACGGAGCTTTATTCTCGAGAACCCGCCCGTATTTTCCCTCGGGAAAGGACTGGGATATGCCGTCAACTACACAGCCGTAATATTTGTGCTTGTTACCTCGGTGGTAAGTTTTGCGAAGGGCTAGTGCACAACGAGGACCATGCTGACGATTTCCTTTCACCTAGTTCTTCTGCTTCCCTCCTGCTATCCCGATCAACACATCGACTATGAGTGAGTAGAGCCACCAAATGTTTTCTGTTCAACTTTGCTAATATCCCTTAGATTATGTGACAGCTGTCATTGGAATCTTTCTCCTCTTTGTGGTGGTGCTATGGATTATGAAAAGAAAGGCATACAATGGCCCGCAACTCGAAAGCATTCTGGGGGAAGCCTTGCCCATCGTTGACTCAAACTCACACGAAACGCATGAAACGCACGAAACGCACACAGTCACTGCCTCGAGTACAGAGTTTAAGGCGAAGGATTAATTTAATGCGTGCAAGAACCTTCTGGTACATGTAGGGGGCCAATGCAGTATATATTGGAAATTTAACATAGTTATGTATTCGCGGCCTTGTGTGCAACACGACGCAAATAATAGAACTTCCTCGATCACCATGTTGCCGTTAAAGCAAGTTGATCCGTTGCTCCTATCATAATGAAGAACATGGCGTAGAAGATAGTTCTCTGGGCAGACGGAATAGCAAAACCAGACAGTAACACACCTGCTAGTGCCTTACACAGATCCCAACTTTGAAGTCTCGTTTACTGGTCCCGGAAGTCATTGCTAAGTGTATTGGCTGAACATCAACTTATCGCCAAAGCCACTGGAGCCACCAACAAGTCAGACATAGTGTAAGGGTGATCTTTGGGTCGTAACTCGAGTTGAAATCTACGCTAGGGCAAAGCAAGCTAGAGAGCTCTATTCGAGGTTGACATCATGGGCTGGCAGGGGTATCGGAGAAAACATCAGGTACCAGAGGCTCAAATTATGACCGGCATAAGTTCCCGAAGGACCGCCGATCGGGCATGTATTACGGTGCCCCACAAAGACCGAGGTAACCAATGAAGTCAAGTTAAGTATACTCCAATGCAGGAGACGGCAGTTGTCAATATAAGCGTCCGAGTAGGCTGTGCCCTGCACAATGCCAAGATGCGACAGCTTCGAATGGATTTCCCAAAAGGTTGAGAATAAAATCCTTTTTACATGTTGTTGCATGCTTGCCTCAAGACGCATCCAATGATGACCAGGGCTTAATTTTCCGATGTGAGGCAGGTCTATGCTGATCTTCAGCCCATGTTGCCGTGTATCTAGCCAATCTGACATTAATTGTATACATAGCCTGTATTGATCTTTGAATCTAAAATGATAAACAAAGAAGTTCTACTTGAACATTCTTTTATCATCATCTGGCCTTTGGCTGGCGATACCAAACGTTTCCCGCATTGCAGCAGGGTGAGAAGAGGGGAGGCCCAACTTCTGTTCTCCGCTTCCACCAGGATTGTTAGATCCGAAAAAGCCATCTTGCCATTGATTTGACCTGATAGCTTGGCGGTCACCTGGAAGGATTGGCTGGCGGGCGTGTGTCTTGACGATCTTTACGGCATGTTAAAGCTAATACTCGGAACGCATCACAGCTTCATGTGCCCTTCTCTGAAGGACGAAGGGAGGGTCACATAAACTAAGGGAGGCTGAGGAACGAAGAGCGCTTTACAGAGCCAATTGTTCCCTGCCAAATCTTCCATCTTCACTATATCATGAGGCAGGTCATGGTACTGTCTAGCTGTAGTAGTATTCTTCCTGCATCACTCATGTTATGATGGTGATTGCAATTGCCTACCTATTTGTTGCACAGGAGGTCAATTTTCTTAACCTTCACTCGGATAATAGGCTTGTACCAGGAAGGCAGCTAGCTTGCAAAGTGTAATAACTCCCTTGCCTGTCTGAGTAGATTTGTCATAATAGATACAATCCCACAAGGTTAATATGCTGGCTTGGTCGGGAACATATAAGCTGAGACTAGCCCCCACCTGGAAGGTTTGAGGAGGCTGGGTACCATTCACAGCCGTTTTTGTCTCCGAGAGGGCTAGTTAAGGTTAGTGATAAGCGTAGACACTAGCCAAGCATGTTTGTTTAAGATATAAAAAAGTTGAGGAGAAAGGGGGACGTCATTCCCCTGAAACCCCTCAATCAGCACGATAGATGGAATCCTGTTGATCGACGCTTCGGACTCTTGCTCTCGGACTCTCCACCACTCACAGACGTATTGGATCTTCTAAAATTGGGATTCTTCCATGGTGAAATGGCGTTGCAAGATCGTCAACGTCGATGGATTGGCATACTGCCAGGCTCAACGCACCACGTTGTAGAACTTCAGGATTCGAATGGAATGCTCGGCCTCGGCTTCGGGTTCAGGACAAGCTCTGTGTTCTGCTGCTGGACTCTCTTCCAGATATTACGTAGATACAGTCAACTCAGCAAAAAGAGAGCGTCCTTTTTCTATAAAAGGGACCCTTTCCTAGCCTTGGAACTCAAGTTTTCTCATCTTCTCTATCACAACAGCAAGCACCTATATCCAATACTTCACATCATTTCCAAACTTTCAAGAAGCTCCTACACATTCAGCCAACAATATGAAGACCGCTATCACCTTCACCAGCATCTTTGCCGTCATCAGCCTTGGCATCAACCCCGTCTCAGCCGGGTGCTTTGGTAATGGCGATGTTTGGCAAGACAAAGCCGTAGCTCGCGAGCACGTCGTCAGAGCCTGCAAGGGCTTTGACGGACAGCAGGGAGCATTTCAAGGAACCTTTGATGCCTTGGCGTCCAAGTCGGCCTGCATCCAGCATTCGCCTACGCAGAAGTTGCTGTTCAACGTCAGGAACGGGGGTTCGGCCCCTGCTGACTTGAATGATGATGAATGCGTCTTACGCCTCCAGAACGAGATTAACGGCTGCGACAGGGGAGGCAGCTCGGTGGTCGGAGATTGGGTTTACACGTGAGTTGACGTTTTGCCCGAGTAGATGTTCATCTTCCGCTAACGCGTTTGACTTAGAGCGGACCCGGAAAACGGCATTTGCTAAACTACATGCCACTTATACCCTAGCCTCCTGTTACTCGCAACTTGAAAGTCTTGGGCCAGTGGTAGTGGTCACGTTGCAAAAGTCGGACCTCTATGCCGGGCCGGCCAAAAGGGTTGGAACAAGGCATTGTGAATATTTTTCTTAAGGATCGGTGGGCCACTTGATGCATATGCTTACACATTCTTTCCAACTCGGCTGAGTTGATATCATTTATTCGTTCGTTTCTTTATGTCCTACACGGTAGAAGTAACGCTCGCTATCAATAAACCGCGGTTTTGACATTTGGTGTGTACCATGACTGTGAAGCTTGCCGATGATGTCGTAGTGACTATCTCTAAATAAGAAACCCGAAATTTTCATCATCAAGCAATGCATGAAATGATTGAAAGTTCAGTTTCTGGAGCAGACTCGTTGAGAAAACGTTGCTCCGTGGTGGTTGGTCTAGACCTTGCCACAACGCTATGGGCCGAAGGGCCCACTCCGTCGCGGACGGTAAATCCTCTAGGGTTAGTAGAGAATTAGATCCATGTAGCTAGCAACGGCGATAGTATGGTAAGAATATATGTCTTGTAGTATTACCGATTATGTCCTGTGCGCTTGCATCTCTAGTAGTTTTGGCGCTCCTCTAGTGCACAACCGAGTCGCCCTTCAAGTAGCCATAGTGCCAGTCCGCTCTTGCCAAGTCCTGTCTAATTTTGTAATTCCCTTCGGCAATCTCGACGGTGCGCATATCTACCTCTAGGACACGGGTGCCCTCCTCGCTATCAGTGAAACTCCCCGGCACGCTTCCCACGATTGGCAGGGCAACTTGACTGCAACCGAAGAAACCTTCCTGCGCTGGCCCGCCCGCATTGCAAAATATGACAGCAGCGGTGCTCTCGAAAGCGCGAGTGACGAGAGAATTCTGTATAAACATCTTTTCGCAGTCGGCGTTGTATGCAAGGCCCTCGGCGCACATGTCCAGCGCCGTCCAATAAGAGGGGATGATGATGATCTTGGCGCCCGCTAGAACCAGCTGTCTAAACGCCTCGGGGAAGGCCAGGTCCCAGCAGACAAGGATGCCGACGGGCCCTAGAGGCGTATCGATAACTCTATGGGGATTTATAGGCGTTTCGCCGGCCTTGGCCTCTTGTCGCGCATAGTCGACAAACGACGTTAACGTGTGCCGTTCTGGTATCCAGAGGTTGGTCTTTGTATAACTCCCAAGCAATCTGCCATTATGGTCGATAAAGTCGGACGTATTCAGGAGAGTTGGCCTGTGCTCCTCTGTGCGGGCGTCGGCGGGTTCCCCGTCCTGTTGGGTGCCATGTTCTGGAGCCTGATACACAATTGTGCCTGCACAAATATTGATATGTAACTCGGCTGCCAAATCCTGGTATCTCTTCTGGTAATGACGAGCTTGGTCGGGGGTCAGCGCAAACGAGGGTTCCTCGGGGACCCAGCCAGTTAAATGGTACTCCGGCAGCACAGCCAACGACGCGCCCTGAGTGGCTGCCAGGCGGATCTGCCCAGCCGCATGCGAGAAGTTGTGTTCGGCGTCAAGGGGCTGCCAGGGATATTAATATGTCGTTGGTTCGACGGCGTTGGCCAGATAGGCCTGGAAAGTTCTTTGCATACCTTGGGTTTCATCTGCACGAGGGCCACTTTAAAAGTAGGGTTTGGTGCTATTACCGCCATCATGACTCGCGCCTTGGAGGATATAGGAGAAACGAGATATGCACTGTCTCTGATAATGGTATCGATTGACTTAATCAAGATGTGATTTATCACGAATTGTGTGCTCTAAGTATAAAAACGCCCGCACAGCTGTTCTAGAATGCGCCGCAATATCATGTGCTGCTGGCGAGACTCTTGGGACTGCCCATTCCGGCACTGTTAAGCTTTGCGTGTCATGGCCGGATTCGGAGCCGTGCCAAGACTTCAGCGGGCGCTAATCGTACCAGGTTGCCAGGATGAGGCCGGTCGTCCGAGAGAGCCCTTGTCAATCTTATCGTGACGGCATTCGACATTTTGAGACCCGTGGCAAATATTCGTACATGTGGTTGCGGTTAACTCGTGGGGAAAAGGTTGAGCAAATTCTCCGAAGCCGTTTTACATAAAAGGGTTTGTTTCCGGGAGTTGGTCAACCCGTTGAGACCAAGTGGAGGTACCCGTACCTAGACTTGCACTGACCTCTCGACTTAGTCCACCATGCTATCTTAGTTGTGGCTGGAAATGAACAAGCATTCAACCATGGGCAAAGACGTTACGGCCGGAGATAAGGAGGCTGTGGCACGTTGCATACCTCCCTTATCTGACTCGCACAGTCTCATCCCTCAAGCGAGAGCCTGGTATTATCAAGAAAGCCCAAAGTCCGCGCAAGCCCCTTAGGCCGATTTAGAGTTTCGCTAAGGCATCACGTGCGCCGGCAAGGCCCCGTCTTGAACGATTCCACTCCCCCAGTTTCGCGATTGCCATCTCCACTCTTCACTCATCAACTCCCGAACAGTCCCACTCAGTCGCCTCCATGTTTCCACCGCCGGCGCGCAAGCACATCACCAGATCGCGAAACGGCTGCGCAGTCTGCAAGTCCAAGAGAGTATGGCCACCACTGTCCCTCACCTCACTCACATCTGGCCCACAGATGTCTAATCATATGCCGCGTCACTAGCTCAAATGCGACGAAGCGAAGCCGGCGTGCTCTCGCTGCGAGAGGCTGGGCATCCCGTGTCCCGGCTATCAAAAGCCTCTGAGATGGGCGGGGGGGTCCAAGTCGCCTCCCAAGGACAAGGCGAATACTCCTGGGAGCAATGCGTCGACAGCCTCGCAGGAGAGCCCCGAGTCTACCACCTATCAGCCGCAGCAGCCTCCGGAACAGTTTGTGCCCGAGTTCTACACCCCGGAGCTGCTGGACCAGTTCACAAATGTCATCAACCCCGGGAACTTCAACCTTCAAGATAATGTTAGCCTGGTGTCACCTGTGCCGTTTATAGAGTTTTCGGATGAGTTGCTGCAAATGTATCCTGACCAGACAACCGAACAAACGCCAAGCGCCGCATCCCAGGAGCCCAACCAAGATGAGCTATGGCCAGACACCATGTTGACCACAACACATCCAACGCATCGTGTTCTGGACCGCCAAAATTCATCCAGTCAATCTGCCAATGCCGGTCGCGAAATGCCATTATCAAGACCCCTCCAGGATCATTCGTCTGTCCTCGTCGAATACTACTTCAAGGAAGTGTGTGGCCTCATGTCTTGCTATGACAGCCCGATGAATCCGTATAGAACCACCATCCAGAATGTGTGGACAGACTCGATGCCTCTCTATTACATCACACAAAGCATGGCCGCTGCCTGCTTGTCAGAAGTCTCACCGACTCTCTCCACGGTTGGCCGCCAAATGCAAGATCAAGCCGTCATTTGCCTGTCACGGGAAGCACAAAAGACTCAACTCGACACTTCACATTTGCTGGCGTTGGTCATGCTCGGTATGAGTCTGTCCTGGCATGACCCTGGAAGTCTGGGCCGGTCAGAGTTTGAGCTTCTCTCCAAACAAGTCCTCTCCGATACTCCTAGCGATGCCATTCCATTAGCTGATAAGCAAAAGAAGTTTTTCTTCTACAATTCAGTTGTGTACTGGAGGATGTTGCTTTCCTTTGTCACTGATCTCGACTCGGATGACCAGGGCATTGAGAATTCCCCATCCAAGCCTCCCCCGTCAAATGGTCGCGACACGCGCGAGCCCCGTATGCCTCATCCACAGACAGGCATTGGAATCGAAGTTCAGGACTTGGTTGCGAAAGTTGGAAGCCTGGTGAGAAAGGAGCGGAAACGAATCCGCACACGGCGATTTGCATCGAGGGAAGATATTGAGCAGGCTCAAAGGGCCATCGTGGCTGCAGAGAGACTTCATTCGGAGCTTTGTGCCATCGAGCCTCCTAATGAGAGCTCGATTGTTGATTCGGGCGACGAAATGACCCCGGCAATCCACTTGGTGAGGGTTGCTGAAGCCTATAGATGCACGGGCTTGCTGCAACTGTATCGAAACTTTCCAGACCTTCTTTCGCCCTATCTTTCATCAGGGGACACAGCTATGCAGTTGCGGAGGATGAGTTCTACTGATCAGGCCTGTTCGGGCCCCGACGCTCGCTCTTTGGAAGACACATGGTTGACGTGTCTGGCCATGCACATTTTGGACTTGATCCAATCAATACCGGAAACATCGCGCAGTCGGTCTATCCAGCCTTTGCTCCTCGTGAGCATCTGCAGCGAACTGTCAGTCAACCGCACATATTGTTCACTGGCTGGGTTACAGCAATTTCCTGCCGCGAGTATCGCCACTAGTCCACGCTTCAAAGCTTCCTTGACCGGTCTCGACGTTTTGCAGGCAAGGAGATTCGTCATCTCACGTCTTTCGGCTTATGAGAACATCCTGGCAGCCAAGCCTGTGCGCCAGATGATGAAGCTGATCAAAGAGACGTGGGCTTGGATGGAGCAGGACAAGGCGGATGTGTACTGGATGGATGTGATGATGGAAAAGGGTTACGAGACGTTGATGGGATGAGTTCGAGTCAAGAGCCTCAATGTTGAGAGATTCAGGGACGCCTCTGTTTAAAGATCGTACATAGATCAACATCATAAATCCCGTTTTTAAGCTGTATACCTCGTTTCATCACCCTCTTGGACCTGATGGTTGCCAAGCGGCCGAATCTTACGGTGGAGTTTGGCGGAGTTCCATATTACTATCACAGGGTCTTCCATAGTAAAGGATTCGCATGCCTGTTGATTGCTACATGGATCAGTTGCGGAGTTCCGGCGGCATATGTTGTCCAATCTCCGCATGACCGACGGGCAGTTATGATTGATTGGCCAGGATAGGGAAGCGAGTCTTGGTTTATGCCGTGGCCGGTACTTGTTATGCTGGGTTGATTAGCCGGAATTGCTAGAGATGGGATGCAAGCCAAGAACTTAATATGTGACTTGTCAGATGGTTTATTTACCACTTCTGTGCCTCCGGCTGTATGTATGATGATATCAAGGACTGGAATCATTGTAGCTAAGGAGCGTTCACAAAATTGGAGGTGCCAAAGCAGGACAAACGGGTTGATGGATTTAACACCAACGACATGGTTTCGGACGAATAGCAATGTTGACCTTCTCAAATATGTGGTGGACATGTACAGCGAAACAAGTCAAAATAATCCAGAGCATCCAACCCCCTAGCGTTTTAAACTCCTTCCTAATCCCTTAGCCGGTAGTAGGAGTGAACTGCTGAGAGACACACCACAGAGACCGGAAACCATCCAAGTGGTTGACGACGCCCATGAGGTTCTCAACGAACGAGAGAGCGTGTCCGCCGAACTCACAACCGCCGATCTGGGCACCAGTCTCGTCAGTGACGACGTAGTCGCATGAGATACCGAAGAGTTGACCGCAGGCATCCTTGCCCTCTCCCTCCTGGGTGCCCTCAAAGGTCAACTTCTTGCCGCCATCGCCATTCCAGCTCTCACCGATTTGGAGCTTGCCGCCCGCGTGGTCGTAGCCATCTCCGTAGTTACATCCGTCACACTCAAGGTCATACCAATGAGCGACCTTGCTCCACCAGTTGTAGACGTCCTTGCCGCTCTGGACAGAGCCGTCGGTGACGAGAGGATAGACGGCGTTGTTGCCGAAAGCGTCGCTCTCTTGGATGTGCCAAACACCAAAGTCAGCTGTAGCGGTGGAGGCCATGAGGGCCAGAGAGGTGAGGGAGTTGACGAAAGTAGGCTTCATGTTGATTTATGGAAGTTGATGGAATGAAGATGAGGCGGATGAGATGGGAGCTGTGGATGCATGCAAACAATCAAGATGAGGTGGGGCGAGTCTGAGATATTTGCAAATGGTGACAGCCGACATTTTATAGTCGTCGTTGCTCCTATTTCTCCCTGTGAAGGGTTGTGGAGGTTTAGGTAATTGGTCATTAAGGCAACGATCTAATGGATATGCCTTGGTAAATTTTTATCAAGAAACACAAGTAGCTATCTTGGCGTTCGCAGTCAACAGTGGGTTGAGTATACCAATCAACCCTGCTACCCCTGCGACCTATAGCAAGTTGAGGCCGAGTACAGTTGAGTATGTCTTGGCATAGGACTTTTGCGTGCCGTTTTTTCCACCAGACGTTGTAAACTTGGAACACCACCAGGGTAAGATCTTTGAAGAATGGGCAAACTTGGTTAGAGAACGCAGATGACAATCTGATGCGGCTGTAAGACGGGATGCCAAGAGCATCAGGATTGACCTATGACGATGTCGGGGCGGCTTTTCGCTTGTGACTGGGGCATAGCCGCAAGGTCATCCAATAAGGTGTGCTGGGATGTGACATGCGTCGGCCGACGATACATATCTATTACATGAGTTGATGGCTTACTATGAGATCACATCAGCCAAGACCCGTCCGTATTTTTCTTCCAAAATCAACTGCCGGTACCTCTACCTCAGTCTTAGGCAAGAGTAAACCTCTCCTAGACAGCTGTCGTATTATATCCAACTCGTCAGTCGCGGGAGCGGCGTCGTGGCGTACCGCCTGTCCACGGCAAAATATGGGCCTCACGGGCGGATAATTATTTAAAGCCGCGTGCTACATGGGCCATGTCCCATCTTGTCCCATCTTGTGCCTATATCGAGTTAAGCGCCGTAAGCAACGCTCGTTCCGGCAATTCGTTTGTTAAACGGTTGCCTGTTGTCTCCGACGATCTTGTGGGCCGACTAGCCCATTAAGTAAGCTCCTTAATATACGAGGTTGCATTAGCTCTCTGTCTCACAACTCGTCAGTCTATCACATTGTCTTACATGGAATCATCAACAGAATCGTGAGCTGAACGATGCAATTGGGAAGAGCATGGACACGAGATTAAACCTCGGAGCGGGCGACAAATGGATCCGTCATATCCACTGCGTCGAATGTTTCTACCGCATTTATCGCCCCCGTTGGACATAAAAGAAGAGGTGAATCTCGACACTTGATAGTAATACCAAGACACTATAAACAAACAGATCATCATCTATCCGTTCAAGTCTCAAACATGGCCCCCAGCATCTTTCAACTCTTGTCCGCCGGACTCCTGGCCTCATCTGTCATTCCCCAGGTTGCCGCCCTCGACCCCAAGTGCGCCCCCGGTGGCAACTTTGATCTTTCGCACTGGAAGCTCCAGCTCCCGATCGGAAGCCCTGGCAAGCCACAGACCATCTCCAGCGCCGACCTCAAGGGCTGCAAGGGTTTTCAGAACTTTGACTACTTCTTCACCAACAGCAAGGATGGTGCTCTTGCCATGAAGGTCCCTGCAAAGTCCGAAGAGCCCAAGTGCGTAACGACTAAAAACAGTGATCACTGCCGCACTGAACTCCGCGAGACCAACCCTGACAAGTGGAGCCCCTTCGCCTCCAAGAATCGTCTCTACGCCGATCTTGTCGTCAACCAAAACGATGACGAGGTTGTTGTCGGTCAGATCCACATTGACGACTCCATCTCCAAAAAGCCCGTCATGGAGCTCTACCACAACTCCAAGGGAGAGTTCACCGTCGGTGTGCAGAAGTGCCGAACCTGCAGCCAGAGCAGGACTGGCGTTCTTGCCAAGGTCCCCAAGGGCCAGAGGTTCCACTACGAGATTCGCTATGAGAAGAACAAACTTTCTGTTAGCATCAACGACAGCCCCTACAAGGAGCTGGACACCTTCGATCTCGACGGACCTGATAGCTACTTCAAGGTTGGCAACTACAACCAGGGTGAGGGAGCGACCAACATTCACGTCTTTGCCATTGTCGTCACTCACTGAGTTGCGGCTACGAAAACGGACTGAACAGAGAGCCTCGAGGGCTTGTTTACTTCTGAAGCAACGTCCTTGGCATTATACATCATGTATATATCATGGATATTACTACTTCGTATATACGGGTCTACAATCATTCGGATTTCTGGATAAATAGATTGGTCTCACAACGTTCTCTGTTCATTGTGTTTGTGCCATGTGGAAACTCTAGACAATCGTGAAACCGTTCCCACCTCAGATCTTAGGATAAATCTATTCAGCCACAGGGCTTAGACGCGCAAAAATTACCCAAAGCGGAAGTTGCTCTAACAGCCTATCGGTCAAATAACGTTGTTGATTCGACCAGCCATCGTGATGTAATCTCACTCGGCGATGCTGTAGGGTACCCTTGCTGATGTGCGGCTGTGTCCTCAGCTGAGGCGTTGAATCCTCAAGCTTCAGGGGTAACCCGCCGCTAATTGGTCCAAGAATACGACGGGCTGCTCCAACCAATCACCGCGCGGCATTTTTAGGTAGGGCGGATTCCTCCGTCAGAGCACTCGGCGTCTAGCGGGTTCTAGCGGACACTAAGCCGGCTGAGAGGGCTGAGCAGGCTGATGCTAGATTCTGTTCTTGTTTTCGCATGAGGTAGGATTATGGCTGCTGATTCTGTCATCCTAACGCACAGAGACACAATTGCTTCATTTTCAAGGAAGCAAGGTATTAACGTAGGAAGGGGTTCTACGGTAAGGTTCTATCCGCTGCGGGCGTTGACATGATGGTTGACTCCTAGACTAACGGGTGGCTCCGCGCATTAATTTAGGGCAACCAATCGAGAGCTGTTCAAGTCAACCTGTCACGTGGATATAGTTGCATGTAATTAAGGCTGAAGAGGAGCATAAGCTTCCCAGACACTTCGAGAAAAGAGCCCCTTTCGGTACATCATCTCATCATCTCCCCACCTCTAGCTTCGAGATACAAGGCACAGCTTGATTCAGGAACACATCGCCGCGACGACACGAACATGCTCCAAGCGACATGTTACTCACAGCGACTGCCCGCCATAGCGGCGAGGCCTCAACACCTCAGCCATTCAGTCCCTCCACCAGCCGTTGCGGCCCCAAAGAGGAAACGTGCCTCAGCTGCCAAGAGTCGAGCCGGTTGCATCACCTGCAAGGCTCGGCATATGAAATGTGACGAAGGCCGACCAACCTGTGCCCGCTGCGAGAAGAGCATGGTTCAGTGCGGGGGATACCATGTCGCCAAAGCGGCCCCTAAAGTGGTCCCGCGAACCCGTGCTCTCCTCCCTCGTCCTCTGCTCTCCCAATCGAACCCTGCACATGCCACGTTCTCCAATGCCGACGTTGTGTACTTTGATCTGTTTCGTCACAGGCTAGTACCCGACTTGGCGGGTTATTGCAGCAGGGACTTTTGGAATCGAATCATCCTCTGTGAGAGCATCGAAGACCCGTGTGTCCGCGAGTCAGTTCTCGCCATTGGAGCGCTGTCACAGGCAATATTTTATTCGACCGACATCCACAGGCCAGAAACATCACCATATACTCCAATTCCAGGCCCACCGACGGGAAACAACCATCACAAATCTGCTATCAGCCATTATGTCAGGGCCGTGTCCATGTTCCGACGCCGACTGGTCCCTGCAACCAAGACGCACTCGCCAAGATCTATCCTCATCATGACAATACTACTCATAACATTTGAGCTGCTACGGAATAATACCAAATCTGCCGACTGCCTCATGAAAAGCGGCATCAATCTCCTCAAAGACTCTCTTGAATTTTACCGCGACCCGGCTCTGGAAGAAGCACCCAGCCATGGAAAAGCCAATTCGCGGGGCTTGGTTGAGGACGATGTCGACGATATCGGATACATGCTCCCGTTTCTGTCAATCATGAGCGGATATACTCCATCGTTCCGCTCTCAACAGCAGATGATGGAAGTCTGGGACCCTACCCTTACCACTGCTCTCCCTGAGCCAACACATATGAATATGGACAAGCTCCAGACACGATGGGGCAAGCTTTTCACCTTGTGCACCGCATTCATCGGCAAGAGCCTTCTCAACAACATGCAGAACAGAGATTTTGATGCTGCTGAGTCTGAACGCCAGCAACAATCACTCCTCTGGCAGCTGTCACAGTGGAAAGACATCCTCGACTTCTACGACGTGGGTAGCGTTGATATGGATCATGACACCAAGAAGTCACTCCAGATGATGAGAATCCATCATGTCCTGCTGTTTACTACCGTCAGCTGCTGCCTGGACAGAACGGAGTTGGCATGGGATGAGTTTGACGCCGAGTTCCTCGAGACTGTTGAGCTCTGTCTTGACTTCTTGAAAGACATGAAGTCAACAGCTCGAGCCACCTTCACCCTCAACCCAGGCCTTATTCCCCCACTGGGAAACACTCTGGTCAAGTGTCGCAACCACAACATCCGCATGCTAGCTGCTGAAGCCCTTAAGCAGATATCATGGCGTGAAGGTGCCTGGGACGTCGGAACCATGCTTATTGGCAAGTTGGGTGCTGCGTTGCTGGAAGAGCGCAGTAGAGACCGAGAAACGGGCATGATACCTCCAGAGAATAGGTGGTTTTGGACAGCGAATGAGTGGGATGAGGGACGACAGAAGTTGGTGGGACATTACATCAGATTGATGCTGGACGAGAATGGCGAGATGGTCCAGACAACCTTGCTGCTTGATGTTGATCGGTGGCCTGACATCTGCGGTAATGCACAATGCACTGTCAACCACAGCCTGGAATGCAGGAGGTTGGCAGTTGGTACGAAGAACAAGTGAATGAATGATAAGATTGCAGGGACGATGTTGTCTTTTGGAGTTAACACGGGACTGTTTAAAGATTCGAAGGCCTTGCCTGCCAATAGGCAGCATATTTCGTCAGCTTGGCTTTTCATTCCTCTTGAAAATCCGTACTATTACTGAGCCTCACTATCTCTGCCCGTTTCGTCCATCACATCACCAAGTCCAAAATCTACAAGGCTCCCATTCAAGGTTGCATCAACCAAAAGACTCATTTCAGCCTCGAGGTTTCTGCTGCCCTCAAAGTCGACAAAACAGTTGGGCATCTCGCCGATACAAGGAAAAGCCAGAGCTTCCTCACTTCTATCTTGTATCAGGGATTGGGGTGTGAGCGATAGAGTGGGATCCAGTGTGAAGGATGGGTCGCGTGTGACAGGACTTTTTCCATGATTGAAGGGTCCCAAACCTGGCCCTTCCTGAGCCAAAAGTCCCGCGTTCGGATGAATTCCACCAGAACTGCCATTTGAATTGTCATTATGAGAGTTCGCTTTCTCCAAAATTGCACCGTCCGATGTTTTATCCGGTACTGTCGATAGCTGAGAAGAAGCCTTTGTGGCGAAGGATGTTCCACGACGTTCATTGATCGGAGTCTGAACAAGCATCCTCAGGTATGAGGCAAAGTCTTGGCTCTCTGGGGACTTCCCGCTACTCAATGTCCAGTCCATGGCAAGAGAGAGATTCAAGTCCCAGCCAGAAGATATGGATGAGTTCCCAAAACCGCCAGAAGTCACCATGTTAGAGCTGGTGTGCTGCTCCACGTGGCGGACAAAGTGACGAATGGCTCCAACTACTTCCTCAACCCCATCGTAATGCTCATGGAATAGCTTCATGACGTTTATCATGCTGCTTAGTCGGCGTTGCTTTGCGGGCTCCCAATTCTTTCTCTCGGTTGTTTGGCTCTCATCGTGGCCCGCGAACATGGCGTCTAGGATATGAAGGGCCAGTGGAAAGGCCGTATAAGCAACTCTGCAACGAGCTATTAGTCTGTTCAAGACACGAGGGGTATGTGGCTTACATGCTTATCGGTAGCCATTGAGCAAGCCCAAGCCTATCCAATCTTTCCAGAATGTCTGCAATGTTTGATACGGAACGTTGAACCTCACCCTGAGTTTCAGTGACGGTGGTCTGGGGGCTCTTCTTTTTCGAAGACGCTTGCGAATTGCGCATATCAAAGTAACAGAGCACGATCGTTGCCCAGCTAAGCACTATTAGTTATTTTGAGACTATAATCCTGGACGTCCTCAACTTACTGATAATATGTATACATCAGGCTTGTGTACAGAATAACGGACTTGTCTTCGGAGAGGACCCCCCAGTCCCCAAAGGGGTTCTCATTGTACCAACGCCTCAATAAATCCTTGTTGGTTCTCAGGCGACAAGATATACTAAAGTCACTATTCCAATGACCTCTGTCGCCATTTGAAGGGAAAACCATCAGTAGCAAGTCAGTCAGTATGACACAGAGCTTCGCAGTTTCCGCAATGATGGTTGCCAAGCTTTCTCTCGTCTCTGAACAGTACATCCTCGAGCAACGTACTTCTTTTTGGAGCTCTGCCGATCCGAGAGGAAAGTTCTTTTCAAAGTCGAAATGGGCCGGAGTGATGAGAATGCTGCGTCTTACACCTAAATGAAGGATGCGGTCTCGGATGATGCAGCACCACCAGAGCCGTCTAAGATCGGCATGCTTGTTTGTCTCTTCTGAATAGAGACTCGACTCTTTCGAATAGAGATCAGCTTTCAAACTCTTTGCTGTTTCAATGGCGACTCTTAGCCACGAGGTGTTGGGCTTCGACTCTGCGCGGAGTGAGGGTGTCCAGTAGGTCAGCAGCAACGATGCTTGGGCTGTTTGGATCGGTGAAGCATCAACGCGCATGTCATAGAGGAGCTGTATCACATTAAAATATGCCATTGGATTGAGCAATGCTACAAACCTTGGCTTTGCTGTAAAATGCGGCTCTTGCCCCGCGAACGCTGCTGTACCCTAGTTGCTGAAGGGTTTCAATTGGCACGAACTTCTCACCTATTAGCAATGTTCAAGAAAAACGGCTCCTCTAGGCTCACGTTTGAAGAGGCAAATAACATCGCTTGTATGAGAAAGAGGCTAGTTCTTTGCGTTTCTGGGGGCAAGGGACTGTGGTAGGCTTCCCAGAAGTCGGATTCACTCAGCACTGGCAAGAGTGGGTGAACATGCAGGAAGTATTGATCAATGAAACAGTCCAAGATTGACCGGATAGGCAGTTTAAAACAGCCCTTTGAGTCGAGAAGTTGAACATCTTGCTGTGGAGCGTAGAACATGTTACTGACAGACATGAACGAGTACGAGCAATAGATGATCAGGTTGGTTGGCTCTGAAAGGGGTTCGTTGGCGGGACTCGAGCCCATACATGAGAAGAGGTCCGCAGCAAGAGGAACTAATATTGTCAGTTGCTTTGACCGAGTAAAGGACGATATATTAGCTCTCACCATTATCTGAGGATCCAGGACTTGCGTTTGTCGGACTGTCTGTATCAGTCCGTACGTCGTGAGTGGATACATTGTTGAAGCCTTCAGAACTGGCACTGGTGAAATCTTGGACCGTGCTTGGTTGTTTCTGAGTTGATATTTGATCCCGCACTTGTGCCCTGGTATTTTCACAGGGAGACTGGGTTTGCCTGTCCTCCTTGGCTCCTCTGTTGCGCACAAGAGGTTTATAGAGCGAGTTTGGCCTGTTCAATGACGTCTCATTAACAAGATGGTCGATATTCTGGGCGTAAAATGCTCACCGCCTTGCGCCTCTCTTTGTGACGACACAATCATGTTTGTCGAGGATACAATTTGTGCATGGTTGTGACTTCTTTGAGACGTCGCATCTAACCTTTCTGGACCGACAGTTGAGACAGGCTAAAGGTGACCTGTGGGTCGACGACTTGGCCTGTAGCCCAACAGACTTGGGGTGGAGAACAATCGATGTCATTTTCGGTGGAGCCTGTTATCTTGAAGCTCATTCTTTCTTGGCTAATAGACAATAACTTTTGTGCATATGCTGTACCATATCACCGACGGAAGTGCTGGCTAGCCAAGACACTGTGCGACGATGTGATTGGTCCGGAACGTTTGGACAAATGTCCGCGGAGGAACCGGAGCTTCGGTTCCGGCTTACCACCACCCCTATTAGACCTCCTGAGGTCAACTTTGAGTTGCCAAGAAGCAGCAGAAACAGGAGGCTTGAGAAACTGTTTTCGATATCATGGGCTATAGCATTGACTCCGCAGAGTGGCCGACTGGAATTCATGTTCCTCCGGCGGTCAAGCAGTTGATCGAGAAGTTCTATCTACTGCTTGATAATACAGAACCGATCGTTGGCGATACTTTGGCTGATGAAATCTTCTCTGACGATGGGGTGGCCTATTTTGGCGCCAATCCGTTTCGTGGTTCAGATGGTTAGCCAAGAGCGTCGCCTATCCACCTGGTATTCTTGCTCAACTGACGAGCCGCAGAGATCCGACGATCCCGAGACGGAGCCTGGAAGGTCATCACCTCTCGAAAACACGAAGTTCTTAAGGTTTATTCCGGTAACTCGGATAGTTCAGACTTGTTGTTTGTCGCACGAGTAGCTATGGGACTTCGAAATGGAGTGAAAGTTGCGGGCGAGTTTGCAGGACGGCTAGTGATTGCGGATAGCCAGACAGCAAACCCCAAGTTAAAGCTTTACCAGGTTTGGGGAGTATGTGAACATTTTCCCACTATGTCTCACTTTCTTACATGTCTTAGGACACCTCGGCTCTTCGAGAAGCTCTCAGCCAAGTTAGCGCCTGATGAAGCATTCATCTCCCTCTACATCAATGGAATCAAAATGAGCACTGTAGTTTAGATGATGGGTATTCAATGGCTTCAAGTCGAAAATAGCGCAATAAGTCTTTACTCTGCTATATGTGCTGAAAGCTCCTATGCGGTCGACACGGACCATTAACTTGATTTCGCGTGCGTGTTATCTAAAGCCTTCTATCTTGTAAATAATGCCTTGTATAGGAATAATTTCCCAATCGTACCTTGAGGTCACATAGGGAATAATAGACAGTGTTTGTTTATCTAGCCCGGAGCCCGGAGTAGTTTCTTCCCGGACTTTCGCGGCCGTTCCGAAATGTGATTTTAAGATGCTCAAGGTGGAGCTGCTCAACGTTGCATTTGGCTGGGCTCGCAAGACTTGAAAGGAACTATCAACGGTTATCTAACATCTCCAGCCCTACATATCCTTTTCCAAAGCAGATAGTTGAAGGTTCGCCAACATGGTTTCTTCAAAAGAAGGTTCCAACAAGGTTTTGTCACCTATCGGCCTCGCCCACGTCGTCCTCCGAACATCCAATTACAAGCCGATGGTGGAGTTCTACAAGGCATTTCTGGGTGCTCGAGTATCATTCGAGAACGAAGTACTCGCCTTTTTGACATATGACGAGGAGCATCACCGCATCGCCATAGGCAACATACCTGGACTTTCGGACAAACTTCCCACTTCAGCAGGGCTCGAACATATCGCCTTTCAATTTGCATCCCTAGGAGATCTTATCAAGGCATACGAGCAACGCAAGGCCAGAGGCATTCTGCCCATCTGGTCAGTCAATCATGGGCCTACAACCAGTATATATTATCAGGACCCCGACGGAAATCAGTTGGAAACCCAAGTTGACAATTTCGACACCATCGAAGGGGCCAACGCTATGATGGCGTCTCCGGAATACGCTGAGAATCCCATTGGCGTTGACTTTGAACCCGTTGAGCTGAAGAAGCGGTTGGA
Source organism: Fusarium sp. JS1030 (assembly GCA_000966855.1). Taxonomy (NCBI): domain Eukaryota; kingdom Fungi; phylum Ascomycota; class Sordariomycetes; order Hypocreales; family Nectriaceae; genus Fusarium; species Fusarium sp. JS1030. The sequence continues at coordinate 186,207 of JWIW01000090.1, forward strand.
AAATGGTGAGGATGAGCGTTTGATTAAAAAGAGGGCAAACATCGGACCTCGCGGAATAGACTCGATTCCTAAGCCTCCTCCTAGGGATATAAGGGACAGCTATGACGTGGCTCAGTGAGGAAGCCTGCAGATACACTACGCGATGCTTCATATTTCTTTTATGTAGTATAAGGCGGAGAATTTGAACAAGCTGAAGGAGCTATAGCTTATTTCATTGGAACTTAAAATAGTGAAGCAATCTCAGATCTCATCTCACCAAGCATCCATATGATGACATAGTGACTACATGCGGACCGTCTCATCAATGGTGGTGAACTAAACCCCCGGACACAGAACAATGGTTGGAAGTTCCGAGACGTCCTTACAAGCAGTCATCATTTGCTCCGCGGGCCGACTAGCATCCCGTCCGGCCGGTTAATCTACGATATTGGATTACTTAGCCATAGAAGAACCCGAGAAGGTGATCGACCAATTTACTACAGAGATAGACTACCGCAGAGAACCACCCGATCACTAACTGTTCGATGACGACAATGAACTGGAAGAAAGAGGTGAGAAGTCTCCTATCTCTGATTTTCTTTGGCTAAGATTCTTAATAGACCGATTTTACCACTGTGGACGCACTGCACGAGGATCTCAGTACGCCGATAAGCAAGGTAAGGCCTGCGAACTAGCCACATTCCAGCGTCACCTTTTGACTAACAAATCATGAGTACCATGATCCTACCCTCAAAGCTACAGAAGAAGAGATTTTGGATTTTTATAAAAAGTTTGGCAACTTCCTCAACCACTTGAGCCACACCGATGTTCCTGCTGGCAAGGCCTTTTTCGATCTCAAAGACTACCACATCTTTGACCTGATGGGAAACGTCAATCGTCCCAACCTGGAGGCGCACTATGACCACATCACTCCCTATCTGGGCAAGACGAACCAGCAGTTCCGAGAGGTCGAAATTGTGGCAGTGACTCCAGAGTTTGGCTACATCACCGCTATCCAGCGGGTCGATGGCACCGCCGCTGACGGGTCGCCCTACGACTTCTCGTTCCGCTCAACATCGATGCTTCGGAAATTCACCGAAGGATGGAAGTTTGTTCATGAACACTATTCCTTCCCGGTAGATATGGCCACGAAGATTGCAGATTTCACAGGCAAGCAAGGAGCTACCGAAAGCGTGGAATTTAAGAAGAAATGATCAGGGGAAGTGTGCTGAGTTCTGGAAGCAAGTTTGATTCAAGATAGTATTAACAAACATACTTTCTTGTTATACCGTGACATAGTTCTTGAGGGATGAATTGTTTAGGTTAAGGATAAATAAGCTAACTAGTTATGAAAAACTTCTTGCAATTCTATCGTCTTGAGTTGGCCAGAATGATATTCATTTTGAAGAATTAGCTGAGCCAAGGAGGCATGGCAATATCGATGTTTTACGTAACGCGGTATTTAGCCTTATTGATCGGTGTTACTAAGCTGTTGTAACCCTCTTAATAGTTTCCCCTTCTTGATCGTCCAATCTACAGTAGCTTTATAATACGCTTTCCCTGATGTCTTGTGCTGCCGTACCGCATATAACCCGCACCCTAGTTTTCTCCCTCCTACCTGAGTGTTGATCTATGTCCCCACCACGTTCATTCAATACTTGCCGACACCGTTGAACTTGACGTCTTTGGCAATCTTTCCATTCGCATTAAGCTTGATCGTCCCGTGGCTGAATTGCCGAGAAATTGTCCACACGCCCATGAAAAGCAGGAAGGCAGTGATGGCACAGGCTGGGTATGAGACGTGATATCCCTTGTCAACACTCATGGCCATCCACAAAGGAGCACCAAATGCCGCATGAGTCATTCCGTACGAGGTTGCCACAGTTGATATGACAGCCACGTTACTCCAGCCACTCAGATGCGGAGTGAGAAGTGTCAGAATTGTCGCTGCCACCATGGGGGACGTCGCATTGAGCGCCGGGAACCAAAGGGGAAAGCCTCCAATGGTCAGAGGCTGGTAGCCGTAGTAGGTATAAATACCAAAGTACAGCGGAGGGTACTCGAGAACGAGGTTGACAATAAATGCCTTGACCCAGAGGATGTAGACGTCTCTGGGTGTAGTCTTGGGATCTCGGAAGACGTTCCAGAACCAGTAGCCCATACCCCCAACAAACCATCCATATGTTGCTGGCACAAACACAGGAATTGGTCTGCCGAAAGTCTCGAACGCAACCCAGTTCCCCTCACGTGGGAAGTAACAACCGCCGAGGAAGTCTACCACCGGCTCGAAAGCTGATGCCAGACAACCTCCGATGCCGAAGAACAAAGTTTTTGGGTCATTGCGAGTGGTGAGATCTCGAATTCCCATGTAGAAAAAGATTACAAAGGGAATCTGAGTTGCGATAGTAAAGTAGAGCTGTTCCGTGTAGGGAATAGCCATGTCCACTGGAGGACGGCTGGTAGTGTTTGGATAGAACATGGTGCGCGTTTTGTTACGTGGACGAGACGTTGTCTGAATAGGAGTTGCTTTGCGGTTTTCTGATAATAGAAAGCAGTACAACGGCCTGAACTCTCTTCTGGACTCTTTATGCCGTATCAACTCCTTCGGTTGGATTCTAGATCAGCATACCAGGTAGCAAGCGGAAGCAAAGTGGAGGCCGCCCGGGGATTTCTGACCCGGAGATCCGGTCCGTCCAACCCCCGCTTCATCAACTCCGGCGGAGCGTGGCTTCATGATTTGACCGCGGATGGTCTAGCTTGAGTCCGGCTTTCAATTAGGTGGCAATGACATGTGCAAGTCCCAAATTTGAGTTAGAGCTCCTTGCTCCATTGTGCCTGCTGGTTGGACCGAGAATACTGCAGTCATCTGAAGCGTCCTGGGCGCATAGGATGCATCGTGAATCTTTGTGACTCCTCAAGCCCGATAGAGCCTTTACAGTCCATCACATCTCACGTTACCGAAGGAACATTTTATCACCATGGCGAAGCTACTCAGTCATGTCATTGGTATCATCCGCTCAGCTGTTTCGGCAAAATACTTTTTGCCAGCTTTTGTTGTGAGCTTTCATTGACCAACGCGACGAACCAGTTTATTGACTACTCCAAGATTGCAGGCTTTCTTTATGCCTATTTGGCGAGAGATAAACGCCGGGCTCATCTACCACCTGGCCCAAAGGGGTATCCTCTCATCGGAAACCTAGCTTCACTGGCCAAACCTGATGAGATCCCAAATATCACCAGGGCCTGGGCTAAGAAGTATGGGCCAGTCGTGTACACCAGAATGGGTGGCTCTGACTGGGTCTGGGTCAATACAGCTGTCGCAGCCAAAGAGCTGTTTGACAAGAGAGGGTCAAAGTACTCATCGAGACAACCTATGCCCATGGCGTTTGACGCTACTTCGAACCAAAACAGAGAAATCTTCATGCCATACGGAGAGAAATGGAGAACGCTCCGAAAACTCAGCCACGCTGCGTTAAATCTGACAACCTCAGCAACTTACAAACCGATTCAGGATTTTGAGTCTAAGCAAGTGCTGTACGAGTTTCTTCATGCGGAAAATGACATGGCCTTTTACGATATCAATCGTCGGTACTCGGCGAGTGTCGTAATGACAGTGACATATGGCCATCGCGTTGCGAACTGGGATGACCCCTACATCAAGAAGATCTATGAAGTCCTCGAGCATTTCACTCTCATGTCTGAGCCAGGCGCCTGGCTAGTCGATGCGTTCCCGTCTCTAGCTAAGCTGCCTTCTTTCATGATGCAGAACTGGTGGAAGACAGGGCGCGAATGGTTTGCGTACGACCGCGAAGTCTATCTAAAGTTTTATAGGGATCTTGTGCAACAAATAAAAGATGGGACCGCACCAGACTGCTTCATTAGAGACTTTTACAACAATGGCCTCGAAAAGTCTGGAATTACGGAAGAGCAGGCTGCGTACGCTGCTGGTGGTCTGGTCGAAGCTGGCAGCGAGTCCACGTCTACCGTTATTAATGCCTGGTTGATGGTCTGCCAGTTGAATCCTGACATAGTCAGGGCTGCGCAACAGGAACTGGACCGTGTTGTTGGTTCAGAGCGGCTGCCAGGCTTTGAGGATGAGGACAACTTGCCTTATATCCGTGCCATGGTTAAAGAAACCCTCCGATTCTGGCCTATTACTAAACCTGGCATGAACCATGCTAGCACCGAAGATGACTGGTACAATGGGTACTTTATTCCAAAGGGCAGCGTGGTAATGCTGAACTGGTGGTGAGTGGGCCAAGTCGAGAAACCTCAGTCATTGCTAACAATAGATAGGGCCATTCACAACGACGAGAATAGATGGAAGCATCCTGACACATTCGATCCAACTCGCTATCTCGCTGATCCATACACCACAGCTGAGTCTGTGAATCTCTCTGATGGTAACCTACGAGATCACTTTGCCTACGGGGCGGGGCGCCGTATCTGTAGTGGTATGCATCTGGCGCAAAACTCGCTCTACATCAACATGGCTCGGACTCTCTGGGCTTTCAACATCAAACGAGCCAAGGATGAAAATGGGAACGAAATCGATCCAGTATTGCAGCCGGAGCCCGGGTTTCTCAACGTTCCGGCTCGTTTCCGCGTCCTCTTGGAGCCCCGGAGCCCGAAGCACGCCGAGATTATTGAGAAGGTTTGGTCAGAGGCCAAGAAGGAGGGTGTGACTGTAAGCCGGAAGAGACATCTTCGTAAGGGAGATTGAGCAGGCAGAGAGCAGTGTGTTTCTCATGATGCAACTTTTTAGGTCGCATTTCATTGGTCGTTTCCCTGGTTAAGTTTACGGCTCTTAGATGAAGTTGTTCTGTCTTAAGATATGTTAACCATAGTGAAAGTACTTTGTATCTCGTGGTTCTTCTTTGATGAATTTCAGATTTTAATTAGGAATAAATGCTGTTATCCTAATCATAGCTACCGGCCAATGATGGTTTCCAAAATCTGTCTCGCCTGGTCTTTATCCTTGATCGAGTCACCTCTCCAAGCCACATGTCCATCTGGCCTTACCACAACCAACGGTCTTTCCCAGATATTTTCCGCGTTCTTCTCGTTGATCAACCTAATGTGGGTTAGAGGTACGCCCACTTCCTGAGCTATTTCAACAATTAAACTGCCTCCGCTGTCCGGCCGTCCATCATTAGTGAAATCAACCAAAGAGAAATCTCGGCCTAAATGATCGAGTATGGATGACTGGTCGCTCAACAAGACATGAGGAGCACGGCTTCCGGGCCAGGTCGTGGGCAAATATGTGTGAGGATCCCAAGGAGGTTCGGTTTCCGAGTCGTCAACCATGCAGATAGGAGACTTGTACCGATATCCCATCTCGATGCCCAAGTCGGTATTCTCTCCATCATGCTTGCTGTAATGTCCATGGATCTCACCACGAACCTCGATACCTTGCTGGGAGTCAGAGTCAACCTTGTCTGGGTTCTTGGTCAAAATATCGACTGCCATCATATGAACTCCCATATGAACCCCAGATCGCTGCATGTTCTGGGCTGCAGTTGGCTTTCGCTCCTGCTCGTAAGATTCTAGAAGACCTTTGCCACCATAACCGTTGACCATGGCGGCAAGCTTCCAGGCAATATCAAACGCATCACCCAAGCCAGTGTTCATCCCGTAGCCTCCAGTGGGGATGTTCTGGTGAGCAGAGTCGCCTGCTAGGAACAGACGCAGGTTCGGTCCAGCAAAGCTATTGGCCACTGCGATGCTTGGTCGAAACGTTGATCGTACCAGAATCTCATCGATCTTGATTTTAAATGGCTCATACATGCCCCCAAGAACGGTGTAGATGGCATCTTGAGACTCAATGGTGGCTGCATCGGTACCTGGAGAAAGTGGGAAATGGACAGTAAATATCTCCTGTGGCAGTGTTAATTGAGAATTTCTTTAATAGTTCATTGTCATATAACTACTACCTTTTCATCCTGCGAAATGACTGCGCCACCAAATGCTTGGTTCTTGAGCATGAAAAGATGCCAAAAGCGCCCTTGCTTGTGAAGCCTTTCAAGGTCGCGCGACCGGAAGTGAATGAGAAGAAAAGAAAATGGACTATACGTAAGTTAGCATTGAGTGTTATATTAGTGAAAAAATACTGACGTTGGTCCTCCATCGAGGGTAATACCCAGGGATGTCCTGCATCTGCTTGACGCTCCATCACAGGCTACCGCGTACCTGGCTCGATAAATCTCTGATGCTCCCCCTTCTCCCTTGGTGACAATGGCCTCGACACCATCGACTGTCTCTTTGATTGACTCTAACTTGCAGTGGTATTGAAGGTCGGTGAGAGGGTTTTCCTGGCAAAGATCTCTCATCCAATTCTCAAAGATGTTTTGAGAAACTCGAAGGTAGGGCTGCAACGGCTGTGTTCCGTCATTGGTTGACTTGATCTTTTCTCTATACTCATCGACTGAAGGAAGATCCCACCGAGTGACGGCTGTTTTCTGGCCGAGTCCCGTTGACATTAATACAGTATAAGGGATGCTGCTAGGGACCCCTGTGCCAAGTCAGAATTGAGTTTACTAGAAGAATTCTCATCTCACCTCTGCTGCGTAGATCGTCTGCTAAGCCAATCTTGTGAAGCAGCTCCATGGATCTCGCATTTGTCAAGTCCATCTTTGGCCACCTGTGACAAGTCAACACTGCCTTCTCTGAGCCCCATGTAGCATTTCACTTACTTTGTTGGCTCTGTGTTTCTCTCCAGAATCATCGACTTGACTTTGAAGTGGGCCAATACTGAGGCAGTCATAAGGCCCACAGGACCGCCACCAATGATGAGAATGGTGTCATCTTCGACGACTCGAACAGGGAGTCCGCTCTCTTTCTCACTCATTCTATCAGTGTTCGCTGGGGCGTAGAAGACCGGAATGTTGCAGTGGGTATCGCAAAGGTTCTCCTTTCTAATGGCAGACTATCAGATAATCGCAGTCGCTCATTTACCGTATGAGGTATTAGACTGTTCAATATCAGTGCGAGGCAAGGGAAGGCATGGCAAGGTTGTTGGTGCTGCTAAGATCCGATAGGTCGGAGAAGTTTGCTCCGGCCACCGGTCATGGGTGTCCGACTGGGGGGGTTACACTTGGCAAAACTTGGGTGCGCAGGCTTCGGGCTGGTCTTGAAAATACTACGCAAAAATTCCATTACTACGGATAGGGACCTTGTATCATGCTTTCATCTACAGGAGTCGCCCTCTCTCAGCTTCGGTTTGCTCAATGATAGGCTTGAGTGCCTTGGCAATCATCTCTGGCGGGACATCTGTTCCCTCAGCCATCTTCCCATCAACCATGCCCGGAGGTTCAATGAGCCATTCTGGGATAGTCCTCGTCCCCAGTTTAGATACCTCGACGATTGCTCCGCCAGGGTAATCGGCCGACTCGACTGCAACCCCAATCGTTGCCGCTACCTCGTCTGGCGTGATAGCAACGTCTTTGTGGATTCCGAAACGCTCTGCTGCTCCGGGGGTTCCTGTAGTCCAAAGCGGTGTCATGACAATCCTAGTTACACATTGTCAATACGTATCTGAACCATTGTGGTTCAAGATAGATCTACATACCCAGGACAAATAGCAACCACTTTGGCGCCTTGTAACTGTTGAGCATCACCCATGCTCCGTACAAAGCCGACGACGGCATGCCGCGTCGCACTGTATATGGGAGCGGTATACTGTTTGCTGTAGCCAGCAATAGAAGAGACTAGAGCAATCACACCCTGCTTCTTCTTGCCAAGTAGCGCCCGGATGGCGAGTCTCGTGAGCTTGATCTAATGATAGTGCATCAGCCAGATTCCCTCACATTAGAGACTATTCTCTTTGTGGCTGACCGGATGGTTGACGTTGATATCAACCGCTTTGTAGCCATCACTCTCAATTGGCTCAGGGTCTTCCCAAAAGTTAGAGTACGGCTTTATGCATGGTATCAGTAAAACAAGACATAGATCTTGAAGAGGCCAGAGAGAAAGGCCATACCGGCTCAAATACGCCGGCAGATGCAACGTAAACATCTGGGACATCGCCAAACCTGCGGGTCGACTCTTGGATCAGGTTTTCTAGATCATGCCACTTGGTCACATCGCAATGCACAAAGACAATGTTGGCGTCTTGTTTGATGGCTTGCTCGGCGGCTGGAGTCAGGGCGATGTCGGCAATCATGACCGCTTTCGCTCCCTTCTCCCGAGCCAGGAGGACGTAGGAAAGTCCTATTCCTGTGGCATGAATTAGTGAGCATCCACAAGACCGTATTGAGCAGTGAGAATCACCTGATCCACCTCCGGTAACCACTGAGATCTTGTCCTTGACGGGAAATGACCAAGACATGCTGTACTAGTTGTGATAGTAGTTTTGAATTGCATAGAGTTGAATCGAACGGATCCCGGTCTACTAATGCTCTTCTACCTTAGATTAAACCTCGTAGATTTCATTGCGACGGAACCTTTCGTATCGCGGAGCGGGGTCGGAAACTGTGTCCTTGTGCACCGTCCGCGGCCCGGAATATTCGACGTCTCCGGCCATAGAGACCCCGGTCAGTATGGGCCTTCTTGGCGCTATAGCATTACATGGAGTAAAAGACAGGACAGAACGCAAACGTTGTCAAATATCCAAAGAAATTGTATATCAAGCATAATCTTAGATCTGAAATTCTTTATCGTAGTATTATCAAGGCTCGTCACACCCGTTTCCATGGACACCAACTTGCTCTTTTTCTTCACGGCCGCTGCCACAGTCTTCTTGCTATGGAAAATCCTCACCTATGGCAACCGTCCCAAGAATTTCCCGCCTGGTGTGTACTTTGGTCTTCATTGCATCGACTGGAACTGACGGCTTACAACAGGGCCACCAACGGTACCATTTCTTGGCAACTTGCTTCGAATGCCAACTACAAATTTCCACCTCGAATTCCAGAAATTGGCGAAGCAATGTCAGTTTCACATCGATATATAAAAGAGGATCCTAACGCCGCAAGCAGACGGGCCCATCATGAGCATGAAACTTGGAGGCCAAAACTTCTTTCTTCTCAACGATCCCAAGGTGGTTCGTGATTTGATCGAGAAGCGAAGCAGCAATTACTCTTGCCGCCCTGATATGTATGTTCGGCATTTCGGGGACAACTTGAATATTGCACTACGCGAGTAAGAACTTTCTCGAGGGTACAAATTCCAGGACTAATGATATCGGTAGCAACGATGAGATCTGGCGACGGCAGCGAAAGATGTACCATGTTCGTCTAAACGTTCAGTCTGCGGATAGATATCTTCCATACCAAGTAAGTCCATACCAAGGCCCTATGTCTAGGAGTAGAAGTTAAGGACAAGTGGTACAGCACTTTGACAGCCTACAACTTCTCGACGATCTATTAAGCAGCCCAAAGGATTGGGACGGTCACATCTTTAGGTACACGGCGAGCATTTCCACAGCTCTACTCTATGGCTGGCGGACACCAAAGACAGGAACTGGATACGTTAAGGACTTGCTCCGCGTAAGTTCCCGCACGGGTTAACTATGGTAGCATTCTCAACTCACGCGATCAGTGGATGGAAGTCACCTCAGAAGCGATCAACTTTCACGTTGTCGACATTTTCCCGTTCCTACGCGGCATCTACCATGCAATTCCATCGTGGGTGCTTCCAGGAAAGCGGAAACTCCGTGATCTCCAAAATCTTGAGAACAGGGTCTTTTTTGACCTTTTGGATCGAGCCAAGGACAAGATCGCCACTGGAGAGGCAAACCCCTGTACATTTTTACCTCGACTGATGACCCTAGCTCTTCTGTCTGACAGCTCAACAGGTTTCATTAATGACATGCTTCTCGACAAGGACAGCGACAGGCTCAATGACCGCCAGATAGCCAATAATGCGGCCCACGGTTTTGGAGCAGCGATGTGGGTTACCTACTTGCCTCCTGATATTTGTCGTATTGACAATTGTACCAGGGACACTTCGGCCAACACGCTGATGGGCTTCATCAAGGTAAGTTTAGGGATGACCATCCATGAAAGGTTATTCACCGAGTGTAGGCGATGATTCTTTTCCCCGAGATCCAGGCCAAGGCTCAAGAAGAAATCGATAGAGTGATAGGCCCTAGTCGTTTGCCGACATGGGACGATCGCTCGGATCTCCCCTACGTTCGTGGCGTGGTCGAAGAAACTCTCCGATGTTGGTCTTTCTATCCTCTAAACGATCCAGTGTGACTGAGGAGGCTGACAACTGCAGGGGCACCAAGTACACTGAGTGCGGCGGTTCCACACTCGGCGAAGAAAGATGATTTCTACAACGGCATGTTTATTCCTAAGGGAGCAGTACTTATGATGAATGTAAGTTTAGGAGATTTGGGCCATATTGCATGGCATCTAACGTTGGTGTTAGGTCTGGACCCTGAATCATGAACGTTTCGAGAACTCAAGAGTGTTCGATCCTCTACGGCAAAGGCCAGAGACGACCTTGAAAGAGAACAACGCGATCAGTCAAGACTCACCAAGTCGTCTTCACTTCACTTTCGGTGCGGGACGGCGAGTCTGTCCCGGGTTTCACGTGGCTGAGAGGAACTTGTTCATCGCGATCTCTCGCATCCTTTGGGGTTTCTCTATCACTCGGGAAATGGATACTAGCGGCAACCCCGTGCCTATCGATAGGGACGCTGTAACTCACGGTCTCATCGTGAGACCCGCGAAGTTTGGGTAAGTGATCTGCCAGCCCCTGAGTGCTAATAAACATTGCTAACGTGGAGTAGATGTACTTTCAAGCCGAGGGACACTGTACGTGAGAATGTCATCAGAGAGTCTTGGTCCACCGCGAAGAAAGATCTTGACTCTGAAGGAAATTTCAAGCCCGAGTTTGTCAAAAGACTATTCCCTGATAGTAAATGAGTGAAGGATCCAATAAAAGAACTACTATCAACGTGGCAAGGAGAAGTGGCCTGATGGGCTTGATAGTTGGGATGGTTAGACAGTTGAACGAGTAAACCGCGCCAGATTTTTTAAGGCTATGCATTCTATATTAGGTATTACATATACGAAAGGGTTAAATGTTTAGTAGGCCACCCTGAATACTTTCATAATTGTCGATCTCTTTGTAATAGTATCTCTCATTACTTGGGATGTTCTAGTGTATTCCACGGCTGATGTGCTGTCTTTCTTGCGCCATGAACTTTAAATACAGAGACACGGTATATGCAGGCCTTCATTTGAGCCCAAATTTTTCAATCTTCCCGCTTGAAGTAGTGACGCCAACCTTATCTCAGATATGTTCGAACCGAGTATGCCCACGTGACACGTGCTAAGGTTCATGCCGGGACCTGAAACCCGGGAGTCCGGCCACTCGGAGATCCGGACCGAAACTCATCAGGATCACCCGGGACTCCGACCAGGGATAAGCGTCCCTGGTCTAAGATTCGGGCGCAAGTCCGGTCTCATGGTTCAATTTGTCAAGCTCGTTTAGGTAAGCCAGAGACAATCTGTCCTTCAAAGCTATTTGGCATTGCATTTCAGAGAGTTTACTAACCACGCACAATTGTTGAATGAACTGAGCCGCCTCACGTTTCGCGGCCTTATCCACCACCAACAGGTTCAAAACTGTGAGGCGCAACAATGTCTCACGCGACCCCAAGCCACCCTCCTCAGCTGTGGAAGCCACTTCCTGATTCTGGACGCAACATCAAGAGATTAATACAGAGAGTCCGGGCAAAACATGACCCCTCTGTTTGCGACTATGATTCACTCTGGAAATGGTCCACCAATCCACAAACGGCGCCACTGTTCTGGCTGGAACTTTTTGACTTTTTGGAAATAAAGGCAGATGGGGTACCGAATATTGCATACGAGAGACCGGTAAGCACTGTAATGATATGCATGAACTTCTCGATTTTGACAGTATTTTGTAGGAACGCAGTGGACACATGTTTCCACCACCCCGATTTTTCCCATCTGTCGAAATGAACTTTGCGGAGAACATATTTAAAAGCTCCCAGCCTGGAAAAACCATCTTGCACCTGGCACCTGAAGGGTCTGAAGTGGTCCGAGACGTCACCTGGGATGAGCTGTATCGTCAGGTCTCACAAGTGTCCTCCGCTATGGCTGCGTCTGGTATCAAGGTCGGCGATCGAATTGCTGCTGTGATTTCAAACCGGCTTGAAACAATCGTCTGTTGTCTTGCGACTCTCTCGCTAGGCGCGATCTGGTCTACATCGTCACCAGACATGGGTGTTGATGGGATCCTGGATCGCCTGAAGCAGATTCAGCCCAGGCTGGTATTCTGCGAGACCCACGTGATTTACAATGGGAAATCGAGGGATCTGATGCAAAAACACCATGCTTGGACCCAAACACTGTCCGATGTTAGCACTGAGTTAGACAACGTGGTAGTCATCTCCGACGGCAAGCCCTTTGAGACAAACGAGGGCAACAAAATGATAACCTGGGAAAAGTTCACTTCTCGAAGCACCGGCGCCCCTCTCACCTTCAAACAGCTCCCCTTTAGTCACCCTGGCTTTATCGTCTATTCCTCGGGCACAAGCGGCTTACCGAAGTGCATCGTCCATTCTGCTGGGGGTCTGCTGTTGCAGGTCCGCAAAGACTCGATTCTTAGCTATGATGTTCGACCCGGAGATACGATTCTTCAATACACCACAACCGGTTGGATCATGTGGGCTATGGTGCTTGTTTCTCTATCTTACGGTGGCAAGGTGGTTATTTATGACGGCTCTCCAATGGTCCCCGACAATCTGGCGCTCTTCCGACTTGTTGAAAAGCTGGGTGTGAACCTATTGGGGACCTCGGCCAAATTTCTTTCTCTGCTTATGACCAGCAACACAAACCCGAGAGAACATCTAGACTTATCAAGTCTACGAACAATCACGTCAACGGGAAGCACCCTAACGCCGCAGGTGGCAAAGTGGTTTTATGATACAGGTTTCCCACCTCACATACATCTGGTTTCGACATGTGGTGGTACTGATCTCGCGGCTTCGTTGATTACGGGCGCCGGCACCCTTCCATTGCACGCTGGAGAGATCCAATCACACTCACTTGGAATGGCAGTTGACATATTCGATCTGGAAGATGAGAACGGGAAGTCCATCGAGAACACCGGGGCTGCTGGAGAGCTGGTATGCACGCAACCGTTCCCGAGTCAGCCCGTCTGTTTCTGGGGCGATAAAGACGGCGAGAGATACCGCACGTCCTACTTTGAACAGTATGGGAATCGTGTCTGGCAACAAGGGGACTTTGTCTCTCGCAATCCAGCAACCGGTGGATATCTCACTCATGGGAGATCTGATGGCGTGCTGAACCCAGCAGGAGTTCGGTTCGGATCCGCCGAGATCTACCATGTGGTCGAACAACATCCAGAAGTCGCAGACAGCCTTTGTGTTGGCCAGAGACGGCCTCAAGACCCCGACGAGTCTGTGGTATTGTTCGTGCAGATGGTTCCAGGCGCTGTATTTACGCCTCCCTTTGCCCACAAGCTCCAAGATGCCATCAGGGTGGGTCTGAGTCCACGCCATGTACCAAAATACGTTTTCCAAGTCCCAGACATTCCACATACGGTGAACGGGAAGAAGATTGAGATTTTGGTCAAGAAGATTATTAGTGGCGAGAAACCAAAGATCAGCCCGACAGTGGCCAATCCGGAGTGCTTGGATTTCTACAAGCAATTTGTAGCCGTCGAGGAAGTTGCTGCGAAACAAAGACAGACACTTTACAAGTCTCATCTGTAGACTTAGGAACTGAAAAGGATCCCTAGAAGCTAGATTATAGTCTACCTTGAATAACAACTTGGTCTTATCTTTCATTATGCCTATGAACAAGATATTCCTCCCCAAAAGCTCTTTAGTACGTTGATCCAAGTTCAGGCAAGATATATTGAACCCAGGCCCGGACCTCCACGTATTGTTTCAGCGGCGGACGATCACTCCGCCCGGACCGGACTCTCCCGAGCCATATCGTCAGGATTGGCGTCAGGTAGGCTCGCAGATGGAACCCACTAGTATAAGATTCGGCACAACGGTGGGCACAGTTTGACAACTGTAAACAAGTCCAATTGCATTATACCTGCGTACAACATGGCACCCAATGACTTTCCCTCTCTTGAGCCTGCTTTCACCGCCCGTTTATACCCGTCGCCGGACTTTCAGATAGGTTTGTACAGCATCCGGATCATTCACAAGTCTGCAGTTCTAAGCTATCCAAGGGAGCACAGGAAATGGCCAAGTGCTTAGCGTTGTTGTCAGTTCAAAGCTCGGTAGTCATATTCCAAGCTGACCTGAGCAACCTATAGCCGATCAAGTCCGGGACCATAAAGAGCGAACCAGGTTGCGAAACTTCTTTAGATGCTGAGATGGTGTTTGGTGCCGACTATGTCCGCATGGTCCCTGATCAAAGTCACGTCACAATCAACGTATCCGCTATTCTAAAGTAATATCCTCCTTCCAGTCATATGGTCATGTACAAAATCGTTTCTCACGTTCGACAGGAATATCGATGGCGCACTATTGACATACTCTTACAAGGGAATCATTGGAGTCAACGAAGAGTTCATGGCAGTTTTTACTGGAAGTCCAGACGCAAAGACAACTTCCTACGGCAATGCAATCTCTCATGTCAAGTTCGAGGCCGCAGGTGATGATTTACGGGGCTTGAACACTGGTCTTTTCATAGGTAGTGCTCACTTTGTTGTCGAGAATGGGTCATTCTTTATCGAAACAAAGATCAGCAAAATTGTACACAAGCAGGTTTAGGCTAGGTTATGGCGAATCTTCCGGTACTGTAGAATTCACCGGCTATCAAGCCCGAAGAAGCCTGCTGGATTTGGATGGTGCAACTATCTATGGTAACATCAATGTTATTCGGTCATCACCGGCTCAGTCCCAAAAGAAAAGCTTGCATTGCCAGCATTCGGTCATCTTACAACGTATCGGAGAGAGGGGTTCCCTCCCCGGATTTCCTCGGCGCCGAACTACCCCTTTTGGCCATTTTACGGCCATTTGCGGGGTTATACCCACCCTAAACTTAGCGGACGTAACCCTCCATCTTCAAATAGCCCCGGCAGCCCCGGAATCCTCATCAACATTCATCAACATCGGTTCATAGGGGTGGCTTTCAATCCCGGAAGGACAGTGCCCCGCGGATTCAGGAAGATAGACTCCGAGTGAGCATTCGCAAGGATATAAATGAAATGAGAGATTTGAATCAAGGGGTCAGGCAACTCTGGTTGAAGTCCTAACGCCTGCCCGACAGCAATTATACACTACTCAATTCCACTATCTGAACAGCTTTTTGCAGCTATTTATTCAAAATGAACAACACTCTCCCTTACCACCAGCGAGAGTATGGAAATGACGCTGATGAGGAGAGTCCCCTCATCCGGCGTGAGAATGGTATCAAGTCCGGCAAGTTCGAGTCTCGCAATGGCATGGCGTCAGTAATGGCGACATTCGGTCTGGCATGGACCATCATGTGGATTCAGGCTCTAATCAGATGGTTCGCATCTCCCACGGAATTCCAGCCGGCTCCCATTTTAGGGCCCGACAAGTTGGAAACCTGGCGGATGGTCTGCCTACGCATCTTTGAGGCCTTGAGCGTTGGGGTTCTCCTCGTTCACTTCTGGTTTTGTCTTCTTGTCCCAGCCTTCCCCCATCTGAAGCACTTCAAGCCCTCGGAGGAGCCACGCAGATTCACTCTCGATGGACGCCATGTTATTGGCGGCTTGATTGCACTTTGCGCCGATGGGTTCCTCAACTGTCAGCAGTATATCTTTATGTGGAACGGCAACAGCATCAACAGAGGAGTATGGGCCAAGTTCATCCCATTTCACAACCACGAGTCCTCCAGCCGCTACGCCGAAAGTCTTCTTTGGGGACCGCCCATGTACGTCTACTTTTGTGCCGGCTTCGGCATTATCGGCACTCAAATGGCGACCAAGATCAGAAAGCGAGTTCCCTATCTGACCGACGCGGGTGTTTTCACCATTGTCTGGTGCATCGAGTTCTGCCTGGATTTCATCATTGAGAACACTGCCATCCGTCTCACTCACGGCTACGGTTATGCCAAGACATACAGGCCGTTGACCCTGTTCCAGGAACAGGTCCACCAGTTTCCCATCTACGAGTCCATATTCGTCGCCAGCCTTGGCTGCATATTCACAATCATGAGGATGAAGTCTATTGAGCATGGCCTATCTCCAATCGAGAGAGGCTACGAGCACTGGGATCCACGTCTACACAACTTTATTAGGACATTTGCTGTAATCGGTTTCTGCGCTGCGTCAGTTGTTTTCTTGTACCATCTCCCATTGAACTGGCTTGGCGTTATCGGGGACTGCCACGCCAACATGCCAAGTTATATGAAGCCAGGTCCGGTAGAGTAGTAACATCATATAGGGGTTCTCTTGTGTGGATCAGGAGTATGAAGCGGCTTCGAGATATAGGCCACAAATGAGACAAGATTGGAATAGTTAAGATGTGTCTAGTAGGTAGGTAAGCATTGAGGTGAAAGTAGAGACGTTTCGACGTTGCCATACAATCAATCAATCAACGGTGTAAACATAACAGGCTTCTTGTAGCTAAATCTAATATATCTACCCTTCAAGTACATAGCGATTCTTTATAGTTCCAATGTTCGAGATTGTCACCTCCACCGTATCTCCATCTTTCAACCAAGCAGGAGGTTTTAAGAAGGCTGCAACTCCCCCAGGCGTTCCGGTCAAGATGACCGTTCCCGCTTTCAGTGTCGTTCCACGACTGAGATGCACAATCAAGTCGGCCACCCCAAATAACAGATCGTCAAGTTTTGCGCACTGTCTTTCGTCTCCATTGACCCGCGTTACAAGCGTCAGATCCCCAATGTTACCAACAGCTTGAGGGGATGCAATCACTGGCCCCAAAGGTGCAAACCCATCAAAGCTCTTTGCATAGCCATGTTGGTTACCACAGATTTCTGGAACCTGCCAGAATCGACTGCTGACGTCGTTGGCGACGGTATATCCAAGCACGTGGGCGAGGGCGTCAGATGCTGTAGTCACATTTTTGCACTCTTTGCCGATGATGACTGCCAGTTCGCCTTCATAGTCCATGTTCTTGCACTGTGGGTTAAACAAGACGTCTGAGAAGGGACCGTTAAGAGCACCGGATGGCTTCGTAAAGACAGTCGGGAACTTGGGGGTGGGAAAGCCCGCCTCTGCTATGTGGGTTTTATAATTCAACCCAATTCCATACATAATAGGGGAATACGGCAGTGGGGAAAGAACCTATATTGACGTTAATTCTTGAATACTCTCAAAGTTCCTTCAATGTGCGCAATGCATACTTCGGATATTTTAGCTGTCTCGCCAGTGGGCTCCAGGGACCAAGGATTATCGCCTCTGTATGTTGAGACTTCATTGCCCAAAAGGTCGTCCAGAACCGGTGCTTCCCCGAAGAGAATGTTGCCGTTTTCGTCCTTGAACCTAACCAGGCGTTTAAACTGCGTATTCATTTTGCGTCGACAGTGAAAGCTGAAAATAATCTCGCCTTCCAGAAACTTATTTGTTTACTCACTTTTAAGAACTGTTATCAATTCCCTATTTTACTTTTAGCAGTTTTGCGTGTGCTCTCTCGGTCCGGTTGTGAACGCCCATCTTCCGCGGAACTGTTGGCGTTGCTCCGGCCGGACTTCTAGGAACACTATTGGTAATCAGGCTGACTAAAAACTCGTAGCTAAACAGGCGGGCCAGAAATGTGATAAATAGATGTGAATCACTACCTACAGACTGACACATCCGTTGTATCTCTTAACTAAGCCTCAAGGTCAATAGCCATCCAAGTACTTAGCTTCCGAGAATAGTGCGCCTTGGATCATGGCCAGAATGGATAGATACGGCGGGCAACACAAGTAAAGAAGAATTTCTATTCGCCTTGAATGGGGTTCGATAAGCTTAGTAGGGTATAATTAAAACAAGTACTATCCAACCCTCTGAAGGTAAAGATACAAGCAGCCTACATACAACATTCATCCCATTCCTGTAATTGTCACTCAAATGGAAGCATTTGGCTGTCGACACCTTGAAAATCTCCATCCAAAGGGAACGCGTTGATGTCGGGAATAGACGGCATAAATGTGCACCAGTCCTCCAAGCCTAAAGCCATATCCAAAGTGTTCAACTGTATTGAGCAAGCGTCAGAAGAATAAATCGAGACTGAAGGGAACAGTGGCTTACATCAGTACTTGGCAAGGCTCCTTGCACCTGAGTGGTTGCATCAGGACGCCTGCTGCTCTGCTGCTCCCCTGTCGAGCTCTTGGCTCTTTTCACCAAGTTTCTAGCGTAGGTTGTTACTTCCCGAGGGAACGAAGTTTCAAATTCCGACGACGATATGAATTCAAGATAGCCAAAGTGGCCCACGACAATATCCATTAAGGCCAAATCGGAAGCTGACGTAGAGGCAAGGGGGTCTTTCAAAATGCAAACAAACATGTTGATGAGACCAACGAGGGGGAAGTAGAATGTGAGCCTAAAATGGATCATTAGATGCTATAAACAGCTGCAAATAGGTCTTGGAAACCTACCAGACTGGCAATGAAGCGTGGATCTCTACCCGCTGTACCGCGAGAATTATCTGTCGCGACGCATCGGCGACCACCTCGGTGCTCCGTTGAATCTGAGCGTGAATGTCTGGCTTCCTGCTGTTCTGGAGGTCTGGACGATTCCAAGGGTAGCAGAAAACGCCGTGGATGGCAATGAGCAAGACGTAGTAAGAAAAGTGAAAGTATAAGACATGAAAGACCTGGACTCCAGGTGGCAACTCTTCGGTCCTGAAGTAAGGTGATGTCCGATAGACATCATGTAGTGACTCACGCCATTTCCTCAGTCGCCTGTCCAATTCTTGTACAATGGCTAGAGTCGTTTCCGGTGAGTCCTTTATTGCCTTGGACGTGTTGAGTTGCTTCACTACTGCAGATGAGATCTGAGCTATTGCAACAGTCTTTGTAAAGAAGTCAAAGGATTGTGCATTGCCACCCTTCCATTTCTTGGGGACTGGACAACTGACGTAATCGTCATCTATGGCCTGGATATCGTTTAGTTGTGGAGTGGAGAAGGACCAGATATCGACTCAACTGACCGATGGATGTCCAGAACGGTGGGCTAGGTGCTTCTCATAAGCATACAAAGTCCACCAAAGTCTTTGCCGTGCGATAGCCTCGTCAGCTGATAGATTGAGGGATGGGGAAACTGCCAAGTGAAACCCCTTCGATTGCGCTAAGCGGGTTGCGCTTGACAGAAGCATATACTCCAGAGCCGGTGTCCCCCAGGCCTCGGCATGGAAAGCCTGTGGATGTAGGTCAACAAGCCAGTACATGATCGACCAGCTGGTATGTGATACTAACCATGAGAACCAATGCCTGGATTGAAACCACGTCAGTCTGTCGGTACAACAGATCTGTGTGGGCTGAGAGTGAGTTCTCAAAATATTTCCAAGACTGTGCCCGGGCTTCGGAAAACGCATCAGGGGTGGAACTTTTTGACAACAAGTAGCGGCAGCCAGAGGCGTATATTATGTTGCGCAGGGCATACCACGGCTTATCGGAGGTTGAAGCCGGATTTGTATCATGGTGAGCACGCAGCCGTCGCTCAAAGTCGTGTCTGTCCGTGATTTCATAAATTGAATCGAGGCAGCCTTCGAAGTAGCCTGCTCTCCAGTGAGCCTTCAGGGATCAAATTGAGGCCTCTAGTAGTCAAACCTTTGGACAACTCGAGCGCTCTGTTCAGATCAGGCTCAGGGGCTCTTACGGGGTGGACCACTCGATCCAGCCTCTCCCCTTCCAAAACTGCCTTGGAAAGCCGTCTCGCGCTAGCAAGAAAGTCCGACATTCCTGCCTGTCTTGATATCCATTCAATTGCTGGCAAAGCACAGATGGAAAAACACGACCCACGTCCTAGATAAAGGTGTTAGCCAACCAAGCCCCAACCACATGCCCTTGACATGCTGCATACCGGGATTGCTCTCAAGATCCTGTTCGACGTAGTTAGTACTTGGTGAGTTATCAGTTGGGGTCTTGACCTGACCGTGAAACTGGATTGTGGCGAGCAATTGTCCACAGGAATAGTACTCGGAGGCGAGGCAGGTAGGCGCATAGCCGCCGGGGCACAAGTGTCGTGCTGTTGGAGACCTACTGCGACATGGTTTGGCACGGTATCGGAACACATGTCTGCTACTGGGCTGACGTGGGAAACCTGGGGAAATACGGCGGGCAGTTCTGTGCCTGGCGAGGGGAGTATGATCTGGGAGTCGGCTTCCGGCATCTGCATTTGCGGCGAGTCCACGGGATCAAGTAGGACTATAGTGGGAGACATCTGTGCCCGAGAGGTGACTGAGCCATCGTCACCGGTAGCAACAGAGCGTCTGCGCTGTGTCGTGGCGCCCGCTGCAGCTCTCAACAGGTCTTCCATGCGTGCCAGGCGGTCTTCCATCTCCTGCTCCCTCTCCTTGCGCTTTTTGCTCCGAGTTCGTCTCTCTGGAAAAACACACACTTCATTGTGATCCTTTACAAGTCAGACACACGGATGAGCCCAGCTGGGCGGTACCTACAGTGCAATTGCCGCAGGGAAATGTCCCACTGCCTGCCAAAGAATGTCTTGTCAGAGTGGATCACCGTGACACCCCGGATCATCTCTACGTACATTTAGCCTTCTTGATTCTGCAGTACTCGCAAGCCAGCGTGCACTTGGTCGACTCGCGTTGTGAGCTCATCACGACAGAAAATGATGCTGATATTTGCAACACAAACAAAAGTTGTTTTGTGGCAATACAGATTTCACATTGAGTCTTGCTTTGGGGAACATCTAAGGGACAGGGGACAGGCCGCAAAACGGCGAATCTCTCGGCATGCTTGGACCGTGCCAAACCCCGCAAATCCCGAGCCGTACCAAGCCGCAGTTGTCTTCAAAAGGTCACCTATGATTTGTTCAGGCCCATGCAGGCCAAGGCGGTTCATGGGTAGTTATGCGGGGTAATAGGAGGCTAGTCTACAGCGTTTTCCGGGCACCAATCGCATTCATGCGTCACTGACCATCTCGACAAAATGCTTCGTCACCTGAAGCCGGCCTACCAAACAAGCAGCTCGGCATCGAGGAACCAGCCAATGGGATATCATCCAGCGGTTAGGCCCCCCTGTTATCCTACGGTAAACTTGGTGCACTCGGGGCTTGCTTGCAACCCGTCCGGAAGCCGGAGCTTGTGAGTTCCGGCTTCCGGAGTCTGAGCTCTGCCATCTGCACCTCACCCCCTGAATACATGCTGTAGGAATGCCTGAGCTTTATGTCTGCAGTCTATTAGCAGCTATCCCCGATGAGCTCCGGCGGATGCTCATCCCCAGGGGCGTCCCGGAAGTGCTACGCTGACTTAGTACTTGGGTATTGTGGGCCTCCTTCCGGCACAGTTCGGCCATCAGAGTTATACCCGGACCGAAAGTGTTCTTGGATAGAAACCACAAGACAACTATAAGCCTATTGAGCGCTATCAAGAGATCACCATTTATTCTGCACAAGCTCCATGATCTGTCATACGGCAATCAGTTCTCCATTCTTTACATCATCATTTCGCTGCGGGTTAAGGTTAGAACATCATGACTGAGTCATCATCCCTTCGCGGCCTATCCGTCATCGTTATAGGTGCAGGGTTTGGCGGGCTCTCATCTGGCATTGAGCTGGCAAGCAAAGGCGCTAAAGTCCTAATCTTTGAGTCCTTTCCGGACATGAAGAGACAGGGTATGATTTCGGTTTATCATGTCACTCATCACAGCTAATGTTTCTACTATCTATTAGGAGATGTCATTCAAATCCCCGCCAATGCAACACGACTCATGAGCAGGTGGGGCAAAGTCATTGAGACTGTCACGGGCATCTCGGCATGCCCCGAGGTTTTGAAAATCCAGGACAAAAGCGGGAAAGCACTTCTAGACCAGCCATTGCACACGGGCTACGATGGCTTTCCAAACCTATACAGTCCCCGCGGAAAGGTCCAAGAACTGATGCACGACCACGCCGTCTCCCTTGGCGTTGAGATAAAATTCGGCACAACCGTCACTGAGATTTTTGATACTGACAGCGAGGCTGGAGTGGTTGCCGATGGCAATACCTACAAAGCTGATTTGATCATTGCCGGAGACGGCGTACACAGCAAAGCCAGAAGCTACGTGACTGGAATCTCGGATCGCCCCAAGAAGAGCAGCTTTGCTGTTTACAGATCATGGTTCCCGCTTTCCCTGTTACAACAGGACCCTCTCACTGCAGACCTTTTAAAATCTGGAAAGGATCTATTTCAGATTTGGATCGCTGAAGATACCCACGCCATCCTTACCACAAACAATCCCCTCCAATCAGCCACATGCTTTGTGACGCACAAGGCAAGTTGCCATCCATCTCTTGCAACATCTTTCAAGTCTAGTCTAACTATCTCCAAAGGATACTTCCGACATATCCGAGGATTGGAACCTAAGGGGAGACCCCAAGGACATGCTGGCGTGTGTGCAAGATTGGGATCCGAGGCTACGTGGCATTATTGAGAAAATCCCTCCTGAATGTTTGATCGACTACAAACTGCTCTGGCGAGATCCGGTTCCACAATGGATCTCTCAACATGGACGAGTCTGTCTGATCGGTGATGCTGCGCATCCACATCTGGCAACGTCAGGAACAGGCGCTGCACAGGCCATCGAAGATTCTGCCACGATTGCAACACTACTAGGAATTACCGGGAAGGCCAATGTACCTCTTGCTCTCAGAGCCTTTCAAAAGCTCAGGTATTTATAAATTGGATAAGTTCAACGAAACACTCTCGAGCCAAAACTGACCAGTCTTCCCAGATACGAGCGCACCAGCTTGACTCAACGAATGGGATGGGAGACCAGACACGTATGGCACCAGACCGACTGGGATATGGTTTCAAAGAACCCAGAAATTCTCAAGTTTCCACAGCCAGCTTGGCTCCTGGGATCTGATGCGGTCAAGTATGCTGAGGATAACTTTGAAGCAGTCAAGGCACATATCGAGAAGGGCGCTGTATTTCAGTCTACCAACGTGCCAGATGGACATGTGCATCAAGATTGGACAATTGAGATGATGTTAGCTAACGAAGGAAAGCGGGTTGACAAGGATTTCTACAAGACCAGGGATAAATGATGGTGGGAAAATAAGATTGCTATCAAGTATTGCTAGTCCAGAGATTCAACTTATATCCAATGAATCATATAACTACATCAGGACTAAGCTGTGATAACCACCGATATCAAAGTTAAGCAAAGCCGGTAGCAACCGTGTAGGTCACATCATCATTGAACTTGGAGGTAGCATCAAACGTGTGGACACCACCGTTGCTCGCAATGTATCCTGTGTTCTCATAGTGGCGGAAGTAGCGGGTGGGATAGTTCCAAGACCGAATCGAGCTACCTGAGCCACTGATGCCGGCCTGGGGGCAAAAGGTGGCGTCTTCCTTGAACTGCTTGCTACCGTCGTTGCTGTTGACGAGGAGAACAAAGTTGTTGTGCCTGATGTAGCTGCCTGGTGTATCCTTGGACTCGAATGAGTAGCAAGCGCTATTGGCGAGGCCAGAACGGACGGTCCAGCTGGCCTGTTGCTTGAGAGTTGTGCTGCTGGAAGACGTGACAACCTGAGTGTTGACAGTAGAGCCAGTGTGTGCAATGTAGCGGTCCGTGAAGCCAGAAGTGGTGAGTTTCAGTGAGACGGAGGAACCGACGCTGTACGATGGGCCGCTGGTTAAGGAGGTTGTGGCATACTTGGCGGCCACGATGTTGGCCTGAACTGAGTTCTCGGTGGCATCAGACGGATAACCTGAGGTCATGACGCCCTCGTAGAAAGTTCCCTGGGCACCGTTGCTGTTATCGCCACCGATACCGAGAATGATGGCGCCCTCCTTGCTCATGGGGTCATAGCCTCCGCTGGGGCGTGCGCCACTGTAGAAGGTTGAAAGGGAGCCAGACGCGGCATTACCACCACGGATAGCCCATTTTCCAGGGCCACCCTTAATCAACGCGTTGGTGAAGCGGTAGTTGATGGTAGGATCAGCAGGGTTGTTCTTGGCGCTTTGGCCAGAGAACAAGCCGTTTTCAAGATCGGCCATGATCCAGGGACCGCTGCCCGCACCAGAGCCCCAGGCGGTGCTGTCACCAAAGTAGATGGCTTCCATGTGGCCATTGCCTGTGTCCAGACTGTTTGTCTCGGCGTTGCCGTAGTCGAAGCAGCAGGCTCCATTGTAGTGAGTTCCGTCAAGAACGGCGTACATGCCCTCGGGCTGGTCCCCTGTAGCCGAACCGCTGACATCGTTGTTTCGGTAGCCAGTGCCAGGCGAGACGAAGACTCCATATGCCTTCTTTCCGTTCAATGTGACCGGCGCACCAGTGGCGCTGGCCAAGTTGTCATAGCCATTGGCCTCTGGGCCCTTGAAGCCACCAGGGGGGGCTTGAGTAAGGTGGTTGCCGCGTCCAGACTGGTCGTAGATGATGGAGATGAGACATGTCGTGCCTGCGCAGAACGTGTCTTGGGCTGCAGCGTTGGCGACACCACCGGCTGACAACGGCGAGATGTTGGCGGTTTGGCTATCTGAGCCACGCTTCACCTGGTAGAGGGCTCCGTTGTACTTGTCGTATAGGGCACGGGTGGTGCTGTGCGCGGCAATACAAGGAGTTCCGCCGCTGCTGTAGATGTCACATGGCCCAGCAGCGACGAGGGGTGCCATCACAGCAACGCTGAGAGCGAGAATGTTGGCGTGTGAGTACATTCTGATGGTCTGACCAGGGACTGGGGGAGTAGAAAGATGAGGCACGTCTGTGAAGGCTCGTAGTATTCTTCACACGAAGATGGAAACACTACTGGAGCATGCAGGTATAATACGGGAGAGCTACCAACACAAGTATTTATAGGTGAGCTTGTTTATATGCCACCGAAGTGGGAGAGCAATACCAGGATGCATTGACAACCTTATGATGCCGATGGAGCCGAGAAACAATACTAGAGACTCGCAGAGCAAGCTTCTGACCGAGTCTGGGCCGTTCCGCCAGGCTCAAAACACGCAAGCAAGTGCTTCTTTTTCTCGAAAGACAATCCATGGCTTGGCGTCTATTTGCCCGCTTCTATGTCTTGGCTTCCATTTGCTCGCTTCTCGAGAACATGTGGAGGGTACAGAAACGGGAAAGTAATAGTCTGGGGAAAGGTACTTCACGTGGCATGTCGGGGATAGAAAACAAACGCGGCTAGAAGCAAATTGCCTTCGGGGACGCGACTCCGCACGGTTTGTTTTGGGACTAGGATGCAACCACGGTTCGGCAAATGCGTGCCGCGTTTTATGCGCTCAAACCACGAAACGACAGCCAAACGCTCAACTAGGTAATGTTTGACCTGATGATGGGACGAGAAGTGTCGACGAGGAGTCTGGAGGACAAGCAGCTAACAAAAGTATCACCGAATCAAAACGTAGCGTGAGTCCGCCACCCGACTTCCCGAAAGCTTCGTGGAGAGATGACGTCCGTCAGAGGAGGTTAAGTGAACGCCCAAGGAGCAAAAGGTTTACCAAATGGCAGGACTTGAACGTTGAAAAACTTCTGAAGACTCGGGATTCACGGCGTATGCGTTTAGCTAAAACACTGCTCATCTGCTTGGCTAGTCAAGCAGTTTAACCGAGATTATCTTATCGTGTATCTTATCGATAGATGAGTCAGCACTCCATTGTCTGAAACATCTAGGGTAAGCCCGGTGCTCCGAGTAACTTGAACATATTCACAGTTGATGGTCTCGGATCCGATGGGTTGAACAAGTCTTTATTGGCTGAGATTTATCGAAATTTGCTTAAACTTGATTAATATGGGCGTATTGCAGTTCAAACCGCGCATTTATAACACAAATTTCTATATCTAGTTCGCTGTATGTAAATGTAGCGTCCGAAGGCTTGTGACTTGGAAATAGGCACATGCTCTCTTGACGGAAGATATCACTCACCTAGTCTTCGGACATAGAGCCAATGAGTCCGTTCATTTAGTACGTTTCTAGAAACATTTCAAGGAATATCAACATACTACTCGCGCTACGGAATAGGAAACCGCTGATTCTCACTCACACCAGAAAGTCACATGATTTATGGGAGCTGGAAGAATATTGATCCGACATAACGTAGCGCGGCTACGCGTGCAACCAATGTTGCTAGCGCGAATAACGACACGCGTTTTGAGCATTCACTATTTTGAAACGCGTCTGCTTATAGGTAGTTATGACTGCCACCTAAGAACCTAATATGTATAGCGAAAGTTCGCTTTCTCCTTGTCAGTCCTATCCGAGAAGGCTTCTTCGCGCTTCTCTTCCTCCGTCTGCGGCAAAGGGCCACCTCCTTGCAACTTGTCACGCCTCCTGTTGTCCACTTTGCAAAGCAGACCGTATGCCGAAATTGTGAAAGCTCCGACGATGAGACTCGCTAGAAGCCCAATGTAACCCTTGTGGTACTTTGGCGCGTCGTTGGCTCTAAAGACCTGAGGGCCCAGGATGTTGCCGGCAGTGTATCCGAGGAAGAACATGGCATTGAGTGTCACCTTCTTTGTATGACCCGAAGTGTTTGCCATTGGCAAGGATGTACTCATGGCGTAGGGTGCCCAGTACGAGTAGAAAGCATAGTATGCTCCGAGCAGATCTAACTTGTTTCCTTGAGGAAGCTGCCACATGCAGAGTGCTGCTATCATTGGAAAGCAGATGGAAAAGACGATAAGAGCACAACGATAACCAGGTAGGCGGCCGGCCGCAATATTGAACAGAATTGACCAGATGGTTGCAATCACGCCGGTGGGTACTCCTAAGAGGGCCGTTTCAAGAGGGTTGAATCCTAGACCGTTGACAATGATTCCCGCAAAGGTAACTAGGCCACCGTTTGGAATGTTGATGGCGCAGGCAAAGATTGAGATGAGCCACGCCTTGGGATCCATCAGACACTCCTTGACCTGATACCACTTGATGGTTTTATCCTCGATGCCAGTATTACTCTTGCGAACCCGCTCCAAGCAGATATACTTCTCGCGGTCGTTGAGCCACCATGCTTCAACTGGAGAGCTTGGCAGAAACGCGTAAACGATACCGGCCCAAGCGGTTGTAATAGCTCCAAGTGTGATGAAAAGAAGTCTCCACGGTGCGACGGCGGAATTGGAATGACCAATGCCATATGAAAGAAGACCTGTGATGATGGATGACAGGGTGTTGTACCAAATGGCGACGCGGATCGGCTGCTCTGAAACTGTCCACCACATTGCAGTGATGACAGTGCAAGTGGGGAACACAACAGATTCGAAGATACCCACTGTGCACTATCTATTAGCAACTGTATTTCTACAGTTTGGACGGGTCTACTTTTCAATACTCACTCAGAAACCGAACAGCGGCAAGGCTGGCAAAGTCACTCGCCGCGCCGGTACAAAAGGTCAAGACACCCCAACCAAGAACAGTAGCACCGTAAAAGGTGCGGATAGGCAGCCTCTGGATGAGAATATTGGCCGGCCACTCGGCAATCAGGAATCCAAAGTAGAAGATGGACCCAACCCACGAGAACTCATCTCCGACGAGATTGAGGTCTTTGCTCATACCGTATATAGCGGCATTTGAGATGATAATTTTGTCCACAGCTGCGATGATAACAGAGAAGGCGAGGATCGGGATGAGAATAAGGTCAATCTTCCATAGCAGGCGACGTGACTCCTTGGCAGAGATGGGCTCGTTTATGACGTCCTGGCTTAGCCCGGACAGAAACTTGAGGGCAACGTCGGGATTCGCGGCTGTTGTGATCGTCTCGCCGTTGATTTGGCTTTCGGCGTCGTCACCTTCGTCAGGTTGCGGCATCTTCTTTTCTGGTTCAGTCATGTTGCAACGGGGCTGGCTTATCGTGCCGTAGAAGGAAGTCAGAATGAGGTTAAGATGATGGATGATCTGGGCAGTGACTGGGTCATCAACGTAATGATTGAGGAGAACTTATAAGTTTCATTGAGAGAACAAGGATTATGCACACTATCAAGAATGATATCTAGAAACTGTTCCATCAGGTCGCTAGGCGCGGCGTCGGCGTCGCGAGTCCGACGGGGAGAGTTCGGCGAGACAAGTCCGACAAGCCATGTGGGTCAATGATAAGAAACGGCCGTTAAGATTGGCTCTAGATAGTCCGGGGAGCATCTGGGGTAAGTCTGGGGTTTAGATAGGCGAAATTCACTCTGTTCGCTCAACTCAAGCTGGCGGAGAGGTTGTCAGCTCGAAGCATACCTGTTCACGCAACACTTGACCTGTGTAGCAATCGTTCTAGATAAAGGTCGCCAAGAGGGTCATAACTCGCTTTCGTGAATGTTTGGGCCATAGGAAACTTGAAGATTTGTGCCCAATTTTGTCCATTCCCGGCGTTGTCACGGCGTCGATCCTCTACCTCAGGGCTGACCAAACAGTAAAAGATTCAACGCATTGCTTTATTGCTGAATGAGAGGAAAGAGCGAGGGCACTCGTGAATGGACAAGACTCTCGAAACCATGACGATAAGGGCAAAGTCGAGAGTATCGGGAGCGCTTCCGATGTTTCTGAGGCATCTAGTGAGGGGCTGATCGGATAGCTCCCGCCGTTTTTACCCCGATGACAGTGGCATGACACCACCATGTGTTTTGCCCAGCTTATCGCTTACGCTAACCAGCCGCTGTGGACCAACCCACTGGTAGGCAATATCCGATAGATATTCCCGAGTTCTTCTCCCTTGATAGGATACGCAGACGGACTCCACTCGGGGAGTTGCGGCCGTTGCAAGGATTGGCACGTGCGAGAATGGGGTTATTAGTCCGTCAAACGGGGAGTCTTGTCCGATGATGTTTGAGCAGAAGATCGGGATCATGATGGACTTTACAGTTACAACGTGTACAATTATGTGCACCAACAAGTCGGGTATATCTATCCTTCTCAGTCGTTGAATTCTATCCCAACATCGCCTTGTTGCTCATTTTCTCCAGCTTGAAACGTTCACTTTCAACAAAGCCACATTGAAACAGACGTCACCATGGCTCCCATGATTCTAGAAGCGATCGATGACGGTGCAGCGGCACCCAATTCCAAGCTCAACATCAAAATCGCAATCGGTATCCTGACTATTCATCCAGAAACGCCATCAACACCTCTGCTGACTTGATTTATAGACAGGGGCGGTACCTTTACAGACTGCTTAGGCATTGTGGAAGGGCGGGAGCAAAACATACTTGTCAAGATCCTATCACAAGACCCCTCAAATTATCCCGATGCTCCTATTGAGGGCATCCGCCGCATTCTTGAGCAAGCCACGGGCAAAAGGTTCCCTCGAGACACACCTATCGACACATCTCAATTCCAAAATTTGAGCATCCGCATGGGCACAACAGTTGCAACTAATGTCCTATTGGAGCGCAAAGGAGAGCGCGTGGCTCTTCTTATCACTGAAGGCTTCTCTGAGAGCTTACGGATCGGCCTTCAGTCGCGGCCAAAACTCTTCGAGTTGAAGATTATTAAACCCGATGTGCTTTACGAAAAGGTTGTGGAGGTTGGCGAGAGAGTCACTGTTGAAGGCTACCAGCAGAGCCCCTCGCACGACGAGGATGTTGTGGCTATCGACAAGGCTCTCCCATCAGACCCAGACCTAGTCCGAGGCCTCAATGGCCAGGTGTTGCGCATTCTCAAGAGACTAGACAAGGAGCGCGTTCGAGAGGACTTGCAGAAGCTCTATGATGATGGCTTCCGCAGTATATGTGTCTGCTTGGCACACTCTTACACCTTTCAAGGTGAGCTTTCTTCCTCCTTTCTGTTCCTGATTGATTGAACCGTCGCTGACATATCATTCGAGACCATGAATTGGAGATCCAGAAGATTGCAAACGAGATTGGCATCCCTCACATCACCCTGTCCTGTCTTACTCTGCCTATGATCAAGATGATCTCTCGAGGCATGTCAGCCACGGCAGACGCTTATCTGACCCCAGTGGTCCAACAATACATCAAAGGCTTCCAATCGGGTTTCTCCGACAACCTCCAGTCATCAAATACGCGTTGCGAGTTGATGCAAAGTGATGGAGGCTTGACTGACCTGAAACGGTATGCAAATAACCGCCCAAAGTGTGGGCCAAGTCAAAGCTGACATCTCCCAGGTTCAGCGGCCTACGAGCTGTCTTGTCTGGACCAGCTGGTGGTGTTGTAGGACACGCGCGAACAAGTTTCCACCCCGAGGAGAACACACCAGTCATTGGCTTTGATATGGGCGGTACCAGCACCGATGTTTCGCGTTTTGATGGCTCTTTTGAACACACTTTCGAGAACATGACGGCCGGAATCACCATCATGGCACCGCAGCTGGATATTAACACGGTGGCTGCCGGCGGCGGTAGTATTCTACTCTGGAGACACGGCTTATTTGCTGTCGGTCCTGACTCTGCTGGAGCCCACCCGGGCCCTGCATGTTACCGCAAGGGCGGTCCTTTGACAATCAGTGATGCTAATGCTTTTACGGGACGACTGCTGCCCGAATACTTCCCCAAGATATTTGGCGAGAGCGAAAACGAGCCACTAGATGTGACCATCACCCGGAAGAAGTTCACCGAGCTTGCCGAGCAGATAAGCCAAGAGACGGGCCAGAAGAAGACTCCTGAAGAGGTTGCCATGGGCTTCCTCGATGTCGCCAATGAGACCATGGCAAAGCCAGTGAGAGCTTTGACCGAAGCTCGTGGCTTCGATACCTCGGCTCATCACCTAGCATGCTTCGGAGGCGCAGGAGGCCAACATGCCTGTGCAATTGCTGCGTCTCTATCTATTCGAAGGGTCATCATCCATCGGTATTCGTCAATCCTATCTGCATATGGAATGACCCTAGCAGACACCGTTCACGAGGCTCAAAGGCCAGCTTCGGGCGTTTTCACTACAGCCGCAACTGTCCAGTCTACCATTAATGAGTTGAAGGCCGAGGTGACTCGCGAACTCCGGCGTGATGGCATTCTCAAGGATTGCATCAAGCACGAAGTTTACCTCAATCTTAGATACAAGGGCACTGATAATAGTCTCATGATTCTTGAACCCCACGACGGCGATTACCTAGCCGAGTTTACTAGACAACATTTCCGCGAGTACTCATTTACGTTCCCCGACAAGCAGGTTCTGCTTGAAGACATTCGAGTCCGAGGTATTGGTCAATCCCGGCATCAGACCAATGAGTCGCCGTACAAGGAGCTTGGTTCTGTCAGTAGGTTTGACGTGAGCCAGAGCGCCGAGGACTGCAAATCACCAGTATACTTCTCTCAGACTGGTTGGAGCCAGACGCCTGTCTACCGGCTCGAGACCCTACGCCCAGGCTGCCAAGTTCAAGGGCCAGCAATCATTATCGACAACACGCAAACAATCGTTGTCGAGCCAAGCGTGCAGGCCACGATTCTCAGTCAACATGTCATCCTGGACCTTCCATCTACCAAATCCCGTGAGCTGAGCCGGAACACTATTGACCCCATCAGCCTTTCCATCTTTGGGCACAGATTCATGTCCATCGCCGAGCAGATGGGCAGAACGTTCCAAAAGACATCTGTGTCGACCAATATCAAGGAGCGCTTGGACTTCTCGTGCGCGCTATTCTCCCCAGAGGGCCGTCTTGTTGCCAATGCACCCCACGTGCCAGTCCATTTGGGGTCCATGGAATATGCCGTCAGGTATCAGAATGAAAAGTACCGATCAGAGTTGAAG
Organism: Fusarium sp. JS1030; assembly: GCA_000966855.1. Lineage (NCBI taxonomy): Eukaryota > Fungi > Ascomycota > Sordariomycetes > Hypocreales > Nectriaceae > Fusarium > Fusarium sp. JS1030. The sequence goes on from JWIW01000090.1 coordinate 217,916, forward strand.
CCGGGCGATGTCCTCTGCAGCAACCATCCCATAGCTGGCGGGGTACATCTACCCGATATTACAATCATGACGCCAATCTGGGACGAAGCTGGGCACGACATCATCTTCTGGGTTGCCTCGCGAGGCCACCACCCGGACGTAGGAGGCATTAGCCCAGGATCGATGCCTTCGAACAGCAAGTTTCTGTACGAGGAGGGTGCAGCCACGGCAAGCTACAAGATTGTGAGCGGCGGCCGCTTCAACGAGACAGAGACGCGAAAGTTCTTATATGACGAGCCCTCAAAGTACGAAGGCTGCAGCGGAACCAGGAACTGGAACGACAATCTCTCTGACCTACGTGCCGCCATTGCAGCCAACCGCAAGGGAGCTGTCCTCATCGACACATTGATCCAGGAGTTCTCGTTGCCCGTTGTTCATATGTACATGAATGCCATCGCCGAAAACGCCGAGACGGCGGTGAGGGCTTTCCTCCGGGAAACAGCTACAAAGTTGAAAGGTCGCCATCTATCCTTTGAGGATTACTTGGACGACGGGTCTGTCATCAAGCTCGAAATTCGCATCGATGCTGAGGCTGGAACGGCTGATTTCGACTTCACCGGAACTTCAGAGGAGACACTGAATTGCCTCAACGCGCCCAAGGCCATCACCCACTCGTGCGTCATCTACTCACTTCGATGCCTCATCAACATGGATATTCCTCTCAACCAAGGCTGCCTCGCTCCAATCCGGGTTATTATACCCCAAGGCACTATCCTTAATCCGTCTCCCTACGCTGCCGTGTGCGCTGGAAACAGCATCACGTCCCAACGCATCACTGATGTCATCCTCGGCGCGTTTGGCGCGTCAGCTGCGTCACAAGGATGCGTGAATGTCTTTGGTTTCGGAATCGGCGGCAAGGATGCCGATGGAAAGGAGGTTCCTGGCTTTGGGTATATCGAAACAATTGCTGGAGGCCACGGAGCTGGGCCAGACTGGGCTGGAACGTCTGGAGTACACACCAACATGTCCAACACGCGTTGCTCGGATCCTGAAGAGTACGAGCTGCGATATCCCGTCATCCTGCGACAATGGACTTTGCGTCCTGGGTCTGGTGGGCGCGGTAGATTCAAGGGGGGCGATGGCTGTATCCGCGATGTTGAGTTTCGGATCCCGTTACAAGTCTCTATGCTCAGCGAGAGACGTGTCATGAGGCCATATGGGATGCAGGGCGGTGAGCCTGGGGCTGCAGGCAAGAACCTCTACGTCAAGAAGGAAGAGGATGGAACATGGAGAACTATCAACATTGGCGGGAAGATGGAACTAAGCGTTTCCCCGGGAGAGAGAGTGATTATCAACACGTAAGAAGCTGGCCATTAAACCCCAAGAATCGCGGTTTACTAACTCAGAGTGTAGTCCTGGCGGTGGTGGCTGGGGAATAGCCAGCGGTAACGGGACGAATGGTGTTATGGACAACGGAACGAGCGGTTCTGAACGTAAGTTTATGCCCCGCGGAAGTGTTCATAACTGGACACTCGCAGCGGAAGGAATCTGAAGGATGAGAGTTCAAGTGAAAACAAGCATCAGACATGAAGGCTTCGGGTGATAATGGGAAGACCTAGTAGAGATAGGCACATTGGCGAGAACGAATGCCATTTACAATGAGAGAAACAAAGCCATTACATTTGAATTGTGACCTCACCGATTGGGTAGAAGTGATGTCCATGAATTGAGGTGTATTTTCTCAAGGATGCGAACTCATGGCGTCCGCTGTTGCAATAATCACCATCCAGGCCTGCGCGCCGGTAGATAAGCGTTTAAGTCAGGCGGCTTAAGAAAACGAAGCTTAGATCTTGAAACGATGTTAGGCGTGTTTCGGCATGTCGACGTGGTTGTTACGATCCTGCTCCTGATCTCTCACGATATCAAGTCGCGTCCAAGGTCCTAGACCGGCTGAGAACCCGAGCGCGTCCGAGATGACGGAGGTGGGGGACCCCGCTTGACCAGTTCAGGACATCACGTGGCACCCAACTCGTACGCGAGTCGAGGCCTAGATAAGGTTCCTGGCTCGACAACAACTCATACGCACCCCAGTGTGCATTCAATGCCATCTTCTTGAGTACCTTGAGTTTCTGGAAATTAGTAAGCTGCTATGGAACTCGAATCCTCTCCATCCGGTGACGAACATCCGCCCAAGAGGCAGAGGGTACTCGCCTGCCGGTAATCCTCCAATCACCGATCAAATCGGACACATCACTGACAAGGGTGTAGGCGTTGTCGGCAAAGGAAACAAAAATGTGATCAGGAAAGACCTTGCGCAAACTGCCAAAAGGCTGGCGACGAATGTATACAATCCGAGCCGGCACCTCGGCCTCAGGTTACTGCGGAATATGTCAAAAGCCTCGAGGAGCGAATATCCCAGTTTGAGTCAGGAGCTGCTCAGAGCCATTCATCGCCTCACACAGCGGCGGCTATAGGACACCAACGGCATTCTTCCACCTCGCTCGGCCCTCACGTCGACACTGGTAATGCTCAGAGACTATCGGATAGAGGAGGCAGAGACTCTCAAGATCATAATCTAGCCCCTGGCTCGCCATCGACACCAGCTGCAGCGTGTTCGATCTCTGGCCTTGTACCCTTACCAACACTCCACAGAGATAGCTTCTACCAGGCTGATTCGGAGACCCCTCTCCTGGCTATAAGTCCGCCAAGCGACGTCTCGCAAGTCTCTGGACTTCCCGTTAGATCTCATTTATCACAGGACGTTGAAAATCTTCTATTGAATACTTATAAAGAGCGCGCCCAAGCCCAGTACCCATTCTTGGACTGGAACACGTTCCTTTCCTGGCATGCGGAGTGGAAAACCTCTTCCGATCCCCCACAACGCCCGTGGCTGGGCTTCTTCGTCAACCTTGTTTACTCAACCTCACTTTTACTTCTCTCATGGCCTGGTGCCGACACAATAAACGCGCAAGTCTTTTATAACAAAGGAATTGGTTTCTTCAAACATGCTCTCGACCAGAGGGACCCTATTCTTGGTGCTCAAGCCCACCTACTGCTGGGGGTTCACGCCCTTCATAGCTGCTCGACGCAGCGTCTCATGTCAGCTGCCGTAAATGCGATGAGATATTGTATTCACGAGCATTTTCACCTAGCGGAAGCTGAACCTGTACCAGTAGACGCAAGTACGCGTCTAGAGGTCCAGTTTCGGCGACGATGTTTCTGGTCGGCCTATAACTTGGATCGAATGGTCATGGGCTCCTTGGATATGCCTCACTGTATTCCAGACGCAATGATTACGGTGAAGCTTTATGCAAATATCGACGACGAGGACCTGATAGCCGCGGCACAACAGACCCCGCCAGAGTTGGAACTTACAGACTCATCTCAGTTTACCTGCGTTTCGACTCCACTACACATCCTTCAGTGCAGGCGTATTCAGTCCGAGATGGCTCTGTATACACTCCGCTGGGACTACGAAACCAACTATAAAGATTCACCAGAGTGGAGAATTCGCATTCTCACAGAACTGGAGAACTACAAGGCCCGCGCACAGAGTTTCTCCGACCCTCAATCCAAAGGCCATACATCGCAGAGATGGCTTGCAATGATATATCACTATACGTTGCTGATGCTCTATCGACCAACAAAGGAGAGTGTGTTGGGACCTGCCGGAGACTGGTCTATTCAGGCAAGCAGCCAAGCATGCCTGATCTTTCGCAAATGCCAGAGGGACCGCCAGACTGCCCAGTCATGGATGGGCGTGAGTCCGATTCCCTCGAATTTGCAATCCAAAACTAATTTGGGTCTGTTGTAGCTAATCTGCCAGTTCCAATCCGGCATAACACTCCTGTACTGTTTTTGGGCAACACCTCCCGAATACCGTACAGAGAACTATGACACACCAGACGTCACAGATGCCTTGCGTGCCTGTTCCAACATCCTGGCAATCATGGCTGATCAATGGCCCAAAGCTGATTGCCTCCGCGATGTCTTCGAGCTCCTGGCTCACGAAGTGCCTCTCGTCGATAGGCTCGGCCGCCCACCAACCCGCATGTCACAAAGCTCAGTTGGAGCTATCCGGAACATCTTCCCTCAAGTCCGTACACTCGTGATTCATCGCTCAATCCTCCGAATGATTGAAGAAATGATTACTGAAGACTTTCCCCGGATCGGGAGCTCAAATGGTCCTTCTCGGCCGCCACGAAGCTCGACCGCCCCACGAGACGAAAGGGCAACCGTGCTGACAACTAATGGGAGCGGCCTGGATTCTATTTCCTCTGGATTCGAGATGCCATTTTCAGTCTCACAGCAAGATTATGATCTCGCGCGACAAGTAGGGACGCTCAATACCGATGAGCTATTAGCCTTCCCTGGGGTATTTAATATTGACGACTGGACATGACTCCAACTATACAGGGCTGCTGGAGCCAGCAAAGCACTGGATTTGTCTAATAAAAAGGTACCAATGTCTAACACGGCCGCTCAAGTAGCTCCTAGTTCCCTTCTAGCCCTGCAGAACCTCAAGCACAGTCTTTCCTATTCCTCCCTTTCCCTTATGAGTCAACCTACACACCTCCCGCACTTTTTCAATATCCCTAATATCAACCTTGGAACCGATCACAGGTACCAACTTGCCCTCCTCCACATATCCTGTCAGTGTATCCAGGTCTTCCTTATTTGGGTCCAGGAACCAGTACATGTATCCCACTCCCCAGCGCCACGCCCGCAGTCTACGCAGCGCGTCCCCCGTATCGAGGTACAGGCGACCGAGTAATGGAATGCGAGGATTATCCGGTCGGTTCATGACGCTTGACCCCTGGAGGGTCGTAGCGGAGGGCTTTGTCGAGATACAGACAATGAGACTCGTGGAGGGGACCATAAGAGAAAGGAATTGCATCGCTTGCCCAGTGGTGTCGAAGAGAAAGTCGACAGAGCGTGGTGCGATTACCTCAGAGGGATCATTTTTGGTGTAGTCAATGACTGGCAGAAGGAAGTGAGTAAGCGGAACGGATAGCCCAATAGAAATGGTGAAACGTACTCTGATCGACTACACCTTTGCCGAGAAGCTCAGGGACCTTGGGGATCTTGGATGTGGAGACCGTAGTGATGACTTTGCCGGCGTGGAAGACGTTTTTGGCCAATTGACACGCGAATGCTCCTGTGCCACTTACTGAGCAGCAAAACCAACACTCAGTATCTTACATATACGAATGAGTTGAAACTATAACTCACATCCGGCAGGGATAAACACCGTTTTGCCCTCCAAAGAACCATTGTACTTGTTCAATACCTGTAGCGCCGTGACGCCTGCAAGCGGCAGCGCAGCGGCTTCGGAAAAGGAGAGCTTTTTAGGCTTGAGGGCAACATAGCGATCTGCACACTTGACATACTCGCTCCACGCACCTGTCAGGTCCATTAGCTATCACTCAACATTGCCTTGACCTGACTGTGGCGGACTGAATATTACCTCTACCAACTTCGGGCAAACGCGTATAAACCTCATCACCAACTTTGACGCCTGTCACACTGTCCCCGATCTCGATAACTACACCCGCAGCATCGTATCCGATCTTGTATGGAAATCTTGAATTGCATCATCAGCCTAGGACTCTCTTCACAGACAAAGGTCGTGTATGATGGCAAGCGTACTCACTGTTCCTTGACCGCCTGCTTAAAGACACCCTCTGCTTTCTTCACATCAACAGGATTGATACTCGCTGCATGGACCCTTATGACCACGTCTGTCTTGTCTGTTACCACCGGCTTGGGTACCGTAGAGATTTCGTAGCGTGATGGATCGCAATACGTCGGCGCCGTGACGGCAAGCATTTCAGCCACCATTTCTGCCGTTTCGATCTGGTGAAAGCAAAAGAACGTTGGGCGAGAAGATAGGGAATAGAAAAGCGAAAAAGGAGCAAGCTATACAATGATATTTAAGTAAAGATAATAAACAATTGAATCTACGGGAATAAACAGACTTTCTGGAACCAGCCATAAATGTTTGTAATTGTTGCCACAGCCAATGCCGAGGGTCCGGTCCACGCTAGGTCAAACTCATGCCCCGAAGCGGACTCGGACATTCAAAACTCAAATCCGTGTCCGCACAACAGCCATTGGAGCCAGTGGCAACAGCCGCCATGATTTTCAGATTGCCTCGGTTGACCCCTATATTCATAATAGTTCAGGCCGACCAAACTACTGGGCGCGGAGGCCGTAGCGATGGCTCCAATCTGTGTCGAACTAGGTCATGGGCTGGGCTGGTACGCCGCAGGTAAATGACCTCAAAGTGCCGAATGGCTATAACTTGCTTGTGGGTGAAATTGGCGCCAATATTGTAACCTCTGGACTCTTGGAGATAGATCAATCTTCTGAGAATTCGTATCATCGATGTCTTCCCAGCAGCCACCCAGCATGCCACCTCCGAGTTCCGAGGCGATAGTATCGACTTTGAGGATTCTCGTCAGCGCGGGAACAGAAGGATAGCTACACATGCTCAGCACTATGATGCACAGTGGGAGATTTGGGACTAACATATCGAAGGCCACATGGGAATCAAGACAGAGGAGTCACCCAAGGGTGACCTAGCGAGTGATCTGGCGTTAATCTCATTGATAGATCGATTATCATGTCTCCGTGCCATCTGCTGCTTACTAAAAATGCGACTTGCCCGTAACAGGCCTATATATGCCCAAGGAGCGGATCACAAGCCGTGAGGGATATTCCGCCATAGCTGACACCGTAACAGGGCCACCATTGGCCGCTTTTCTCTCAACTCACAATTCCTAGATGTCGTGACGGTCCCAACCTACACATAGAAGACTGTCCATAATTTAGGTAACAAGAGTAGATATAATAAGACTAGTTATCATACAAAGACTTATTAGATAGTCGTTTTAGTATTTAGGGAAGAGTATAGCGATTAGTTTTGAATGAATTAATAATTTATTCTATTTCTATAGTTATTTCTATTCTAATGGTTATTACTTTTTAGCCCACTCGCTTATTATACACGTTACCACACAAACATAGAGTTCTCGTAAGCTGGGAAGTCATCCATCAGAAGCAACTCAACGTTGGTATTCCCTGTGACTGAACTCATGACTTCTTAAACGCGTACTTCTTCCTGAACTCTTGCTTAGTAATAGTATGTGGCATGCCAAACCGCTGTTTAATAGAGAAGCCCTTGAACGATTCACTGATAGTAAAAGAATGAGAGATAAAGTGTTGGAGCCACTGTATGGCACGATTACCGTCATTGTCACCGCAGTCAGTGAAAGTAATGACTACACGGGGGTCTATAACAGTTAATTTACATAAATCTAGTCATAGACGTGTAGCGTTAACTTCTTACAAAGCCGGCGAGAGCTTAACATAGCACTGCCTCGGCTGTCTAGAGAGCCTCTGTGCAGTGTCATACGAGCTCAGCTCCTGGCCACATGGTTCAAGGACGAAGTTCCACAGGAAAAGCACCACCATTATCCTCAGTTCTAGATAAGCCATTGCCCGTCCAAAACATCCTCTTGGGCCCAGCCCAAATGACAGCGTTGGGCCGGCCCGTGAGTTATATATCCACTCGCCGCTTCTTTCGTCCTTCTTGAGCCAGCGCTCCGGCTGAAACTCGTCCATATCGTCGACTGACCACTCTCCGATGTCCGGGCTTTTGCCATGTCGCGCGGTGCGATTCCTCTGCTCCTCGTCGACTTTTATCGGAGGTGTGAAGATGCCGGGTCCGTTGGGCACGCAGAAGACCTCGGTTCCTTTTGGTATGCTAAAGCCCAAGAGCTGGGTGTCGACTAGCGCCTGGCGGACCACGCCGCCGCCGACCACGGACACGCGGATAATCTCCTCCAGACATGCATCCAGGTAGGCGATGGGGGTTCCCGTGATCTCAACAGCGCTGGGCTCGCGGCCTTCCGAGATGGCTTGCGAGTAGGCTTTGCGCAATTCTCCACGGAGGCGAGTTTGGGCCTGGATGTTATCGGAGAGATACTTCACGCCCCATGACATGGTCGCGGCGGTGGTGTCGTGCCCTGCTATGATGAACGCAAAGATCTGTATGCAGTCAGTCAGTCCGTGCTCTTTCCAAAAGCTGCTTATTACGGTTCTCCCCCACTAGAGACTAGATCATGCAAAGGTTCTTACCTCATCGCGGATATGTCGGCTATAATAGTCCGGTGGGCGATGTTCCTTCTCTGCGGCCTTGTCTTCATGGTAAAGAATGTCATCGATAGCCGACAAATTTGCTTTCTGACCAGTCTGCAGTCGCTCTTTAGCTGCAGTGATTCCTCTCTCGATTAGCTCCTCCTTGAGCCGTAGCGCTCGGCAGAAACGTCTAGTTTTGCTAATGACCCAGAATGCCAACCGAGGGAAGGGGAATTTGATAGTGATGTCATTGAGATCAGTGAGAGTTAAGATTGCCTCAAAATCCAGGGGCCGCGAGGCCTTAGGAAAGCCCACGGCATCATTGACGCTCGCGGGGAGTTCGATGGAATTAGTCTGGGAAATGAGAAGATTGAGCTGTTTACTAGTCGAGCTGTCCTTCTCATCAAGGCCAAATGTGCTTGCAAAAGCGGCGTCAAGCGTACCATTAAAGATGTCTGAATTCGCACGAAATGGCCTGCTTTGCCCTATGTTCATCTTTGTACGCCAAAGCTTGACCATGGTGCCAATGCAGGCATAGATGTGATGGGATTCAACCTGTACGGTAGTCAGACTCCATTACTTTGATGCATCAATGGTCTAGTGACTCTCGTCGCCAGGGTGCGTCTCCATACCTCGTTGAGAAACTTTGAGGTCATGAGATTGTCTATCAAAGATTTGTTTCGCTTGAACTCTGTAGACTGAGATCGCATGTGAGGATGAGCATCCGGCAGCAAGCCTCCGAGAACCTCCCCGTTGAAACGACTTCGGTCAAACTCCTTGGTACGCCGTGTCATGATGTCACGGCTCTCTCTATAGTCGGCCAACAGAACCCATGGCTTTTGAAATGGACGTATAAAAACCTGGACTACAGGGCTCCCCAGGCGCCGGTTCTGCTGCGCGAGCCAGGTGAAATATTCGCCGTGTTTCTTGGCATAGGCAAGCATCTCAGAGAGATCTCCCAAGAGACGGCTGGTAACATGCTTGTTGTGTGGTATGCCAGGGAGTAGTTTTGGAAGCAAGAACTGACGAGAGACATATATCACCACCAAGGCAATTCCGATAATGTGAGCTGATGGTAGAACGGTGAAGGCTGACATGTTTGGAATTAAGGTCATCATATTCTTTATTATCTGAAGACCAATAAGACTACAATCTCATTTCAAAACCGGGCGTTCATCATAGGTCATTTTACAGTAAGTAAACCATGATACCCCTCTTTAAGAGTCGACGCCTTCTCTCCATACAAACACGACTTTACCACTTAGTCATGAGAAGGCAGGTTAGAACAATTCTTTGATGCCGAAACCCGCTTTCTACGCTCCGAATGCTCCACAAAACTCTCGGCCAGGCGAAGTCAATAAAGCTAAATTTGTAAGTGTCCCGCTTTTGATAGTCAAAGTAGGTTTGTCGGCTGCATAGTTTCGGAGTGCTGTTCCATCTTCCAATCGGAGGCCTGCAGGTGGATAAGGCAAAGCCGCGTTACTCGGAGGAAAGTAATACCTCTTCGGCCGGCAATACATATAGATCGGCGACTAACTGTCAGCTCGGGAGAAAGAAATATGCCTCGGTCTTGGACATGACCTCGGTCCATCAGCTCCGAACGCCATCCCGACGCTCCGATCTAGTGATCAGAATCACTCAACGGTACGTAATGTAACCTTCAGCTCTATTGAGGGGCCTTTCATCTTAGCCCCGAAGAGATGCATCGTAGTGGAACTGCGACGAGCAAAGGTTAGGTAGAACACCCTCGGTGAACTTGTTGGCTCTCGTTGAGCATCGACCACTTGAATTTGCCTGATAGCAGCCCTTAGTATTGCGGCACTCGCTTCCCAGGTAATCGCACTCGACACGGCTTACAGCGATGCCCATGCCTACTTTCTCAAGCATATGGACGCAGCTGCGGCCGACAGAGCCAGAATTTACAGAGAAAGACTTGCCAAACCTCGCTGGGAAGGTAAAGTTGCTAATTTCCCATAGCTGTGAACGACCACGCTGTAGTTAGAGTGGCTAACAGCCAACCACTTCTTTCATCGGTTAGATCTATATCATCACAGGCGGCAACTCTGGGATTGGTAAGGAACTTGCACGCATACTTTATTCCAGAAACGGAACCATCTACGTTGGAGCACGGTCTGAAGAAAAGGCGAAGCTGGCAATAGACGACATCAGACGTGCGGAACCCAGCTCCACGGGTGCCTTGGTCTTCTTTCATCTTGACCTAGCCGACTTACGCAGCATTAAGAATTCGGTCGAGAGCTTCACCTTGCGAGAGAATAGACTCGATGTTCTCTTCAATAATGCGGGCATCCAGGCACCAGGCGGCGGTGCTGAGCCAGCTAAGACGGCACAAGGATATGAGATTCATCTCGGGGTCAACACGATCGGGACCTTTCTCCTGACCAGGCTGCTGACGCCGACACTAGCAGCGACAGTATGCTCAGCACAGCCCGATGCCGTACGCGTGGTATGGGTTTCGTCGTCGGCAGCCGAGTTCTTCGGGGAGAAGAGCGTGGGCCTGCCGCTGGACAATCTCGACTACCAAAGCAGTCGGTCAGCGTTACAGCGTTACGGGCTGAGCAAGGCTGGTAACTGGCTGCACGGCGTCGAGTTCGCCCGCCGCCACCGCGCTGATGGTATCGTCAGCATCCCACTCAACCCTGGCAACATCAACTCGAACTTGTACCGCGACCAGAACCTTATCATGAAGCTGATGGTGGCGGGCGTCACGTATTCGCCCACCTATGGTGCATACACTGAGCTCTTTGCAGGGCTGTCGCCGCAGGTCACGATGGAGAAGACGGGAAGTTGGGGTGAGTTTGCAAAATTCTCGTTTATTTGCTTCATCGCGTCGCTATCATCAGTTCGCTGTTTCCCAATTCCGAAGCTGGTAGCGGATTCACTCAAAGATATGGGTATGGTCTGAGACTGATCTCGCCAAATTGCTAGTTGGTCCTTTTGGACGATTCATGCCAATCAGAAGTGATCTCATGGAAGCGACAAAACCTCCGGAGGAAGGTGGCAATGGACATGCGAGGAAGTTTTGGGACTGGACTGAAGATCAAGTTGGCAAGTACATGTAAATGAGATGTGCGTTGTTATTTCTAGTAATTCCTCCACCGCTACTTGACCAATCCAAATTATTAGAAGTTCTTGTCGCGTAAAGCGTATAGGAAGCTCCATTCGTTGGGCTTATCTCCTATGAACAGTTTGTGGCGACGGTCTATACCTGATGAATTGTAAATGCATACATGGTGTAATATGGTTTGATTACTTGTCAATCTTTCATCTAGTGGGTTGAAAAGAACATTGCCAAGGTAGGCTAGCTAAGTCAAGTTAAAAATGATAAAGATTGCTTTTTCAGGAACTGAGCATTGCGGGCAAAAAGATCTAGAGTCTACAAGCCTGGATAATCTAACATGAAGGAACAGAGTATATACTATCCTAACTATACCTCCACACGATCACGTCGTCGAGATCGTTGGAAATTAGGAAAAGCAGTCGCACCAGGATGATCAATCGATTCAATCAAAGCTGCAACAGCGGGATGCAATCCCGCCGCGATAGCCTTACTGGTCCAATCTCCCATCGGAAGCACCTCGTAGTCCTCGCCAATATCAGACAGCCGATCCAGAGGCAGCACATAGTCATTAACATTATTAACATAGGTAACTTTGCGTTCCGACGTGACATCATCTCCCACGAAGGGGCGCATGATATCCGCGCAGATGGTGCGGATGTAGACGAGATCGAAAGCGCCACGCGTGTGTTCAATCCGTGGAACGGCCTTGATGCGGTGTGCATAACGCAGGAGCGAGTTGACCCAGTCAAATTCGGCCTCGGCCGTCTCATCGTCTGTATTCTCTCGAAGGATGGTTGACGGACGGTGGATGAATACCGGCAGCCCGTACATCTCACTCGCGCGCTCCAACATGCACTCGCTGACCCATTTACCGCATCCGTAGCCGTGGGCACCGTCTGGCGCTGGGCGCGGTCCAGCTCCAGCCCTAGCTACCGAGGACTCGGGGAAGTCGAATGGCTCGGTTCGTCCCTGGCCTTCGTACAGGGCTATGCCAGCCGATGAGACGTAGTGAAACGGGATTCTGCGCGGCAGACACAGGCGCAAGAGTTGGTACGTCGACCCAACGTTGGCATCGCGTACAAGATGGTAATACTTGAAATGCGACGTGTCGGAGCCGTTGTGGATCACCGCCTCCACCTCATCGAATATGGCATCTGCGATTTGTTTAGAGAGACCTAGAAGGGGGTCTCGCAGGTCGCCCTCATAATAGACCAGCCGATCGCTGGGCGGTGGTAGTTGTCTGGTCTCCAATCGTTCGGCCAGCCTGCGCACGGCTACACATATGATCTTGCTCGCCGGCAACGTCTCGAGTAGTGTGTTGAGCAAGTGACGCCCTAGCAGTCCAGTGCTGCCGGTAATGAGAACCACCCCAGGGGGATTGCTGCAGGGCGTGGTGGAAGCTGGTTGAGTCACAGTATCTGGCGGGCAAGCCTCTGTGTCCCAGTCGATATCGCCCAGAGTTGTCTTGTCGGCCTTGGAGCCATCTGTCGAGCTGTCATTGGTGATTGGCAATGATTCAGTTGAAGTAGTATCAGCCGCCCCAATTTTCTCTGGTGTGGTGTGGCCGCTTTCACTGCTGAATTCTGCCTCGCCGTCCTTTGGTTGGTTCTCCTCTTCTTTTTGTGTGACCTCTGGGATCAGCTCATCCGGGATGTTTTCAGCTGCAAACTCGGCCAGATGCGTCATAACGTGATTGCCCATGATCTTCAATACAGGGATGCCGACCTGGAAATTCTTGAGGAACCAAGTTCGGATGTCCACTGATATAAGAGAATCAAACCCAAGCTCTTGACTGCGGGCGGACAACAGCTCATCATCTGATGCCGATGTCAAGAGAAGTTTACGCAACTGAGCAACGAAGCATTCTACTTGGAATTAGCATTTCCTTCAAAGGCTACATTGTTGCAGGAAAAACGAAGAGGCTCCGCTGATTGACTTGCGACGAGGTAGAAGACAGACCTTTGATAACATTGACAACGTCCTGTCGTGAACGACATCCTTGAAGTTGATCCTGAATAGTTGTCGATGTTGTCTGTTCTGTTGTGTCTCTGGTGCTGGCAGCTTTATGGAAGACGAAATGCGAGAACTTGGGATTGAAGAACCATTTCGGAATTGCAGTCGATTCTGGCACGATGTCGAGGAGCCCCGTTGATATCTCGGGTCCATCAGGAGAGTCCGGGTTGCCAGCTTCTACCGCTTCGGCAAACATCTGGTGAAGGTCTTCTTCAGATAATGGCATCATGGCCATTTTGTGTACTGTGGCATCGAGTGTGCTATCCCTCTGCCTCTGGAGGTAGCCGGCGCCGATGATCGCTCCCACGTTCACAACGGACGACGCCAGGCCACGCTTCCTTCGATTAGCAGCGATGCCACACAGTCCTAGATTGGCCGCCCCGTAGTTGGCCTGCCCCGTGTTTCCAAAAACACAAGTGATGGATGAAAGGAGAACGAAGAAGTCGAGGCTGTTGTCATAGAAGATTCGATCAAGATTCTCACTCCCCAGAACTTTCGGATAGATGACATCTGTCAGTTGCTCAAACGTCATGTTTGCAATTGAGACATCTCTCAACACCATTGCACCGTTTAAAACACCGACTATTTGCGGCAAGGTCTCAACAATCTGTTGGTGAACGGCTCTAAGAGATTTCTCATCCGTTACGTCGCTAAAATGAGAGCGTTAGTGCGAATCGGAAGAAACATACTATCATACTTGTATGCTTACCATGGCATAAGCTTGATAGTAGCTCCGCGACGTTTGTGATCTTCCACCCAAGCAGCCTCAATCTTCGGGTTCCTACTGGTGATGACAAGATATTTACTCCCCCTCTCAATCATCCAGTCGCACAGCGAGATGCCCAATGGACCAGACATCCCACATACCCAGTAGGTCTTGTCGCTTTTGAAAAGGGGCTTGCTGTCAAGTCTGCTGACCCGAGCTGGCAGCGATGTCGCACTCGTCCAATCAATGATCATCATGGGATCATCGGGCCAGCTGTTGCTGGCCAGGCTTTCGAGACTAGTTATTGGAAGCTCGGGCTGGGCATCTTGGCTTTGTCTGGAGGTGGAGCCTTTTGCGAAAGTAACAACCTTGTCCAGGATCAGGCCGAGAATGCCAGCCGTGGCGACGGTGGACTCAACAGCATGCGAGCAAAAGAGAGTCTCGGCGGTTTCCCTGCGGCAATGCAATGGAAGACTGGATAGCAGAAGGAGCTCACTCTCAGTCTTTTCTCGGCCAGAGAGAGAGGCAAAGCAAGCTATGTTGTCGGGAAAAAATCCTTCGAGTTGTGAGCGACTCATGTATGGTGCCAATGTGACATGATCCAAATCTGCGCGCCATGAAGCACTTTCAGGGCGATCATTTGTGTGTAGCACGCGTATGTTGTTGGCAATAGCCTGGGTGCTAAGAGCTTGCGAGAAGAGGTCTGGGAAATTGTGAACCGCTACTCGATGACCGGCAACGAGAGAATCTAGAATCGTGAGAGCGACAAGCTGAGCAACAGCATTAATGAGGAAGGCGGCAGCATCTTCGAACCATTCCAAGTCGCAGGGCGCCGTCGAGCTCTTGGGAATGCTCGAGCGCGATGTTAAAGATGAAACGAGTGCTAAATGATGAATACCCTTTGGGTCCACACCCAGAACCAGGAATTGATGTCCGATGGGTGTTCTCATGGCGGACAGGACGCTGTGGGTGATTCGCAACTCCACCATCGTCGTGTCTTTGGCCTGCTTGAAAGCATCGTAAACTTCAAACCTCGAGAGTTGTCTGATGGGGGAACCGCCATAGGGGTCTGGCTGTAGTTCAACAATCGACTTGTCCATATCAATCTGGTGGGTGATAGGGTGCTGAGCAGAGTTGTAACGATCATTCATAGCACGGATGCCATGCAGCCGGGCCACATGCTGTCGACCCTCCGCGTCCATAATGATCTCAGGCTCAATAGTGGCCACAATGGCACTCCCATCATCAACGTGGGTTTCGTATAAACGAAGGAGGGTTTCGGCTATCATTCGAGCCTCGCAATTTCCGACATCCGGGATGTCCAAGAATTGGAGGCGGAGATCAGGTATCTCCTGCACCGCGGACCGGCCGAATCCCACCGTCATGTTCGACCACGGGCTATCTTCCAGTCGACCACTGGTGACCCAAAGGAGAGTCTTTCCCTGTTCAAACATGCTCCTGAAGCTATACCATCGGTCCGGTGTGAGATTTTTGAATACTGGGGCGTCGAGTTCCGTCAAACTCAGGACCACAGAGCCAGCGGTGACGATGTTATAATCGACTTGCTCGAGCGAAGCGTACACTATAATCTCTTTGGATGTCCAGTGTAATAGTTCCTCGAGTTGTCGGACCATTGTGTCAACAGAATTGGTCTGACCGCCTACTATTACCAGCTTGTCAGGTCCGGACATGGCAGAAAGCGGTTCGCGAAGGAGCGTGATCCGGTCGTCGATGGCCTGCGATACAAAAAGGATGATGCCCAGGCTCTTATGATAATCTGGGGGCGAGATTGTATCTATTCCCGAGAAGCCAGTGTTCTTGAGAATGCGTTCCCAATCATCAACGTTGACGAGTGGCGTCAAGGTACGACCTTCTTCAGCTCCGAGCCACCAGCCTGGCAGAGAACCAAAGATGAAACTATCTCCGGCTTGAAGCGGGCCGTCACTGCTACCCTCAGCGACGACAAGGAGGCCTCCAGGTTTCATGAGCCTTCGAAGGTTATGCATCGTGTTTTCCAGCCTCGACGTAGCGTGCAAGACAAACGACGCAATCAAGAGGTCGAAAGAACCCTCGGCAAACCCTTGCTGGGCAGGACTCTTCTCAGCATCCAGGACCTTGAAATCCATGTGATCCTTCCATTTGGAGAATAATTCACCGGCATTCTCAAAAAAGCTGGATGATATGTCGGTGTATGTATATCTGTTGAAGCTTTGGTCTATGGTATCGAGGATGTGCTTCGTAGCACTACCGGTACCAGCACCTGTTGAATGCAAACAAAACGGTCAGCGAGTGCGCAACGGGGAGAAGTGACTTTGTTACCAATCTCCAGGATGTCCACATGTGGATGGCGGTCAGTAATCTGTTTGACAATCTGGCCAAGCCATCGGCAAGACTGGAACATGCCGAAGCCATCAGCATAGTATTCATCTAACAGGCCTGATGAGCGCAAGTGCTCTATCGCTGTAGTCTCTCCGGCAAAGACCTGTGGCATCTTCTCGCCCACAATGAACATGAGCTGCACGTCAGGGTTGTTGGACAGTCTAGAAAGAGTTAATTGTGTTGGATATGCGCGAGCTTCGGTGCATGAGGTGTAGAACGGTGAGATATTGGTCACATACCCTTTGATGTTGAGCTCCTCTCTGATCACAGCAGCAGTATCATGAATCCATTCCACCTTGCCGTATTTGTGGGTGCCCGCCCTGAGTGACGCCGTCATATGTCGAGCATAGGCAAGATAGTAGCGGAGATATCCGTCGGACCTCACCGGCGAGTCCTCTGGGATTTCGTCGTCGAATTTTCTGAGGTAGTAAGCAGCAATCCGACTCAGCGCCCACATTAGGTCATTGTCGTGTTGAGTGACGGGAAAGTCCTTTGCCGCAAGAGTCCCATCTGGCTTGCTCAGGACCCAGTGCAGCTTATAGAACACATTCCTATCCTCGTTGATGGCGCCGGCAAAAGGAACAAAGCTGATTCCATCTGCTTGGATAGCCGCAGACCGATGGCCTTCGCTATAGACGTTCACGTGGCCCGAGAATCCAAGGCCTGGTCTTGACCGGTCTTCTCGTCTGCAAACCGAGTCTGCTTCGAGTTGTGGCCTTCGAGAAGTGCATAGGGCCGGGTTCAATCTGAGCGTTCTGATTCCTGTAGGTAGGTGCAATGTGCGCAATTGGCAATCTCCTGGGTAGCTGTAGGCGAGCATAACCGACTGGAATGCAGCATCCAGTTCTGCAGGGTGGGCGAGTAGTGACTCGGGATCGTCCGTCGGTGCTTTGGTTAAACTGCAACATGCCTTTCCTAGCTTCCTGCTGAGCGTAGCCAGGGAGCGGAACCGACCGGAGAAGTCATATCCCAAACTTGTCATGTAATCGTATAGCCGCCATGGCTCGACGTCTATTAGATGCGGCGGTGTTGGCTCGCGTGTAGGAAACTACCACCTCTGCTTCCGCCGCGAGGGCTAGATCTGCATCTTGCCCTCCTACGTGGGCCGAGTACGTGAACCTGGCATCAATTCGTTTGGGCTGAGTGGTGGAGATATTCGAAAGTTCTATCAAGACATCGACCGCTGTGTCGTCTGCGTCGAACATGATAGCTTGGTGGATCCTGAAGTTGCGGAGTTCTATAAGCTTGATAGATTGCTCGCTGTCTGGCAGGGAGCGGGCAGCTTCAAAGGCGGTAGATGCGTATCCAGCAGCGGGAAATACGATTTGGTTCTGGAGCTTGTGGCCCTCCAACCAGTCTATCTCCTTTGGCTTCAAAACATTCGTCCACCGCAGGCTGTGAGGCGCGCTCTCTGGGCTGACATGGCCGAGAAGTGAATGAAAGGTCTGCTGGCGGTGGCGCATATGTCTGGATACTCGAGACTCATGCCAGTAACCGGTCTCATGATTCCACTTGTAGGCTGGAAGACCCTTTATCAGGTTGAAGCGTTCTTTCATGACCCCTTGTCCACTCACGGCCGTGTTGTAGTTGTCCAAGTCAACTGCTTCAATATCAAGATGAGACCACACGAAGCCAAGGCTGGCAGAGATGGATTGGATAGCATCCGCGCCACGAATCAGCGTTCCATGGTAAGGAATGGTCTTTTCTAGCGTCTCTTGGATTGTTTGTGAAGCAGGTCCCTTCAGAGCCGGATGAGCGCCGAATTCGAGCACGGCACCATACTCCGTGCTTGCGCGTAAGGCACTCCCAATTGCCGCGGAGAACAAGACCGGACTCGTCATATTTTCAGCCCAATACAAGTCATCCAAGACAAAATCTGAGGAGTTGACTGGCTGGCCATCGTAGACACTAGAAAACCAAGTGCACTGAGGCGAATGTGACTGAATTTTGACGCCGGCCAGCTGCATCGCCTCAACGTACGGCGCGACACATGGGAGCATGTGTTTCGAATGATATGCTTGATCGACCTTGAGGAGCCGATTGAACTTCTTCTCGTCATCGAAGATGACTTGTAGTTCCTCGATGGCGTCCTCGTCCCCTGAGATGGTTACGCTCGATGACGAGTTAACAGCGGCGATGCTTACACGGCCTGCGAATTCTTCCATCTCGCACAGTGCCGTTGCATCTTCAAAAGAGGTTCCTACAGCCAGCATGAAACCCTTGCTGGAGCCATTGGGGCTCGCTGCGTATTGACAATGCAACCCGCGGTAATAGGCAACGCAGATGGCATCGCGAGCTGAAAGATAGCCAGCGGCATACGCTGCAGCAATCTCGCCGGATGAATGTCCGATGACTGCATCGAACTCCACATGGGCCTCTCGGAAGAGATCAACCAGCATAATCTGAATAGCCGTACACGATGGTTGTGAAATGGCAGCCTCTTGCACGCGAGAACATCCATCTTCAGCGAGCAGCTCGGACTGGAGCGACCAATTTGGGGCATCTTTGAGTTGAGAGAGATCATACTCGAGTTTACGTATGGTATTTCTAGCGAATGGGGACTTTTTGATCATCTCAGCCCCCATACCGGCATACTGAGCTCCTTGGCCTGTGAAGATGGCGAGAATTTTGGACTTCCTTTGTGCCCTGACACCGAGGGGATTTGTACCATCATTATTGTCAAGTTTGGCGGCAATCTGAGACCTGAGGTCCTCAGATGATGTTGCTGGCAGCGAAATCCGGTATTTCAGGGCGGATCGCCGTTGTCGTAGCGTATAAGATAAATCCAAGGGAGAGGTGGCGGGATGTTCTTCCAGATAAGCGGCATATGCTAAAAGATTCGCATAGAGAGAATGTTGGGACGAAGCAGAAAACAAGAATGGGGTGAATAAAGTATTCACAGAGGCCTCGCCAGCTGCGTAATCGGCCGCGGAGTTGCAAGAGATGCTGTTCTCGTAGCTTTCCAGGATGGCATGAGCTATACGTCGTCAGTTATCTGCGCAATGGTAGCTTCGGTTGGTTCAAAACTTACCGTTGGTACCGCCGAAACCGAAGCTATTAACGTTAGCTCGTCTGGGCTGTCCCGGGGCGACTGCGGGCCACGGCTTGGCTGTTTTCAGGATCTCAAGATTCTCATAAAACGGTGCGACATCAGGGCTCAGATTATCGAACAGGAGATTCGGCGGGATGAGGGCGTTTTGGAGGGCAAGGGAAGCTTTGAGAATAGCTGCAATGCCTGCAGTGCCTTCTGTATGTCCATGTGTCGTCTAAGATAGTCATGTTGGGTTATGCTAACTTGCAACGTAGGAATGAAGGCAGGGCTTACCTTGATCGATCCGACATACAGAGGCTCTTCAGATCTCTCGGGGGCTTCATTTCCAAAGAACGCCTTACTGATGGCCTCGGCCTCGGCCGGATCTCCCGCTGGTGTTCCCGTGCCGTGGGCCTCGAAGTACTGAGGCCGATGGACTGTAGCGTCGAGACCTGCCCTAGTGTATGTACTCCGAATCAGATCTGCTTGAGCAGCAGAGCTGGGCATCGTAATACCAGGAGTGAATCCATCTTGATTGACTGCTGTCTGCTTGATCAGACACTCGATATGGTCACCATCAGCAAGCGCTTTGCTGAGAAGCTTCAGAACCACCGCTGCCACCCCTTCTCCTCGAGCATACCCATTGGCGTCCCTATCCCACATCTTGCCAACACCGTCAGGAGACAGCATCTTCAATTTGCTCTCGAGGATGTAGTTCTCGGGCCCGAGAATGACATTGGAGCCACATGCTACCACCATAGTCGTCTCTCCAGCGCGAAGTGCCTGGACTCCATTATGGATAGCAACGAGACTGGAAGAACACGCCGTATCAATGGTGACCGAGGGACCATGCCAGTCGAAAAAGTACGAAACTCGGTTGGATAGGATCGCTCTCGATGTTCCCACAGCCGAATAGGTGGGAATAGAATTCAGATCTCGAAGATTCATCGCCTCGAAATCACCGCACATGACTCCAGCGTACACACTTGTATCACTGCCTTTGAGCCCCTCGATGGTCATACCGCCAGCTTCAATGGCCTCATACACTATTTCCATGAGGATGCGTTGCTGAGGATCCATGGCTTTGGCCTCCATGGGTTTAACGCTGAAGAATTCTGCATCGAAAACTGTAACATCTTCCCCTATGAAGTACGAATGCATCACATTGCTATGCCCATGGTGAGCGTGGTCAGGGTGATAGAATGCCTTGGCATCGAAACGGCTGCTTGGAATCTCAGAGCGAATATCTCGTGGATCGCGTAGAAGCTCCCACAGCTTCGAAGGTGAAGTGGCATCACCAGCAAGACGGCAAGCGCTGCCGACGATAGCGATTGGCTCGCCTTGACCTGTGTGGAAAGACATGAGGCCGGTAAGTATATGTGTTACACAGTGATGGTAGAATGCAAAGTCAGAAGCTATTCTTAAGTCGGAGATGATAGATGTGATGTCTTTGTAACTTGTCGATAGGAGCCCAAGCACTGAGTAGATCTATAAGTCTGGACAGGAATCAAACCCCCAGAAAGCTGCTCCGAGTCGAAGGTTACGCCGTGAAAGTCCAGGCCACTAGAAAGGGATTAGTCAAGCGACTATCCCTGTCCAAACCACCCGGATCAGGTCCGAGAACCTTATTGTATACTCGGAGGCGATCTACAGATGCCGGTACGGGCTACCAGGTCCGAAAGAACAGTGAATGTAACGAATACAGGCTAGTGTTGGCATTCATTTTAGGTGATCGGATCAAAGCAAGATAGTGATTTTGGGTCTGCCGTTTTAAATGCTATATTGACGGTTAAGTTTTTGACGTCTTTTACAGTCTACGGTAACTCAAAAATATACTGAAGGCATACATACTTGAATGAGTGCAGTCCTGCCTGAGCTTTTCTCAACTGCTGTGATGATTACAGTGTGAATGCGGACCACACGAGCCAAGGGAAATCCATATTCCTCATGAAACTTTAGATTACTATCAATCCAGATCTCCCCAAATTTCCGACTCCGTCTTCTATCTTATGCTACCTATAGTTTCTGTTCTACCGCAGAGCCCGCACGACTAACTCTTCTTGACAAATTAATATACAATGGCGACTTCTCCCAAAAGAGGTAGGATCGTTGCTCAGCCATCCAGTTCCGGCTGCGGTCTTCAAGAGTCACCTCGAAGTTGAACAGCAGACGCGCAAGAATTAGGCGAAACTCAGCATATGCCAGGCTGTGGTCATCAGTCAGCTGTGTCACCCAGGTCGTATCAGTCATCAGGTTGACTTACTTCACACCCAGGCAACTGCGCGGCCCAACACCAAACGGTTTGAAGCAGTCTCTTCGATCAGAAGCAAATTCGGGATCGTTCATCCAACGCTCTGGGATGAATTCATGGGCGCGCTTAAAGTTGGACTCGGTGTAGTACATTGCACGGTGTGGGATGCCGATCACGGTCTGACGATACAAATTGAAACGAGGTTAGCTGGGTACATCTTGTCCTTTCGGGCGTAGGATCCATAAGAGCTGTTCTTCCACCCACATTTCCTGGAACGTGATCACCAAGAATAACATTTCCCTCGGGGGGTGTGATGCGTGGTTGTGTGTTCGTCCCGGGAGGAAAAGTGCGGAGCGACTCCTCCGTCACGGCACATAAGTAGGGAAGTCTACCAGCACTGATCAATGTGATCTCGTCCTCACTCTTGAAAGATTCTGTGATCTCTTCGCAGAGCTTGGTCATCACCCTCGGATGTGTTGTGAGTTGGTACACTGCACCACCAAGTAGACTTGCAGTCGTTTCAGAGCCGGCCATGGTGATCACTTCACCGTTGCTCTCGAGTTGTTCCCGGCTGAGACACTAAAAATCCTTTTGTCAGTCCTCTCCGCTGCAAGTGGACAGCATTGCAGCGTCGAAACCCACGTACCAAATCACCTGTGCCGGTAATGAGGCCTTGGAAGAAATCTGGCCTGGGATCTTTGAGGGCTAGGCGTTTCCCAACTTTTTCTCTAGTTAGTCTCTTGTGGTCAAGAGCCTGTTGTTGCATTTTCCGCGGGACGAAAAAAGGCAGAATAGGACGAAGAAGAGGAAAACGGTTCAGTGCTATTCCCACCGACATCAACCTTATGTTCGCAAATATAAGTGATATCCAAGGGTGCAGAGCTGAATCGCGCAAGCATCCAAAGGGTTCGCCCAGAGCCAAGTCGCCTATGATGTCAAAAGAACAGTACATGACCCATGCACTGAGATCCACAACTGGTTCATGGCTGTCTGCATACTGGCCAAGTCTCTTGATTAGTAAATCGACATGTTTTCTTATCATAGGCTCTTGCTCAAGCATCGCGCTAGTAGAAAATCCCAGTGATAGAAGGCGGCGGATACGTGTGTGTTCTTTCCGAGGTGCTGTAAGGAGATTCTTGTCTTTTGGGTTACAGAACCATGGAGCTCTAAGGTTTTCGGCACGCCCCTTATGATATCCCCATATAGGATCCCAAGCTTCTGGGACAACGTAGGAAAGCTCATCGGGGCTGATTCGAATAATAGGCCCATATCTGTTATGAAGCTCCAAGAGCTTGTAGTGAGACTTTCCAGAGATAAACATCCAGGTCCAAGGAATGATGGAGGCTTTCCAAAATACCGGTCCAGGGTATTTTCGTAATGGGTGGAAAAAGACATTGTAGGCAGGGAGCAATAGGAGGTAATAGATAGGAATCTCGCGCGCTGGTCAGCACAGAACGCATCCGGATATTACCACAGAGACCTACCAGTACTATCAAAGTGTAGCTCAGTTCCACCAAAAGCGGTTTGACAATCGTTACGGACATCTTTGTAAGAGCATTAACGAGATGTACAGAAACCAATTGAATTAGTTTTGATAATTCGTCTATTGCAAGCCAATATTTTGCACCACCAGCCTCACGGGGTGCTTGTTTGGTAACCACTACTATACTATAACATCATTGCCGGCAGCACTGTGACGATTGCCGATGTACTCCGCAGCCTACAGATACCGAACTCCATGCTCCGAAAGGTTGCTGCTCTTGCCGGTCCGACGAACTGTGACTCCGATTGGCCGTCACTCCGAGAGTTCGGGCTGACATGCGAGTACGGCGTCGATAATCCTTGTGTTGATTCTAGTCTCCATTCCGAGTGGTACTGAAATACACTTTTCGGCCCGTGTGGGTCGTCGTCCGAACGCCGCTAGGAAATGATCAGCATCCGGCGCTGTAGATTACGGGAGATCTGGAAAGCGAGGTTAGGGTAACCGTCATCACTAACATCTCCCGGCCGAGTCTTTGGGCGTTACGACGCTATAGCATGTGACATAAAGGTCCTAGGAAATCAGGTAGATTGCCCGAGACGTAGCTTGTGTTAGTTGAGCAGAGGGGCGTGCTTATAAAGTCATGGTTTAGATTCCCAGTCTACAACCTCATTTTCAATTGGACAGCACTATTCCTGCAGATGTCCCCTCGAACTCAGACAGCCATCTTGCAGTGCGCAGCTGCGCCGTCAGATGCAGGACTGCCGATCGCCATCTCTTGCTCGGCCCCTAGAGTAACAGATTTACCGTCACCCCATCATGTCCTCGTGCGTGTCCAGGCCGTGGGCCTCAACCCAGTCGACCACAAGATGATCACTCACTTCTTTATGGACGGCTACCCTACCGGCTGCGACTTTTGTGGTATTGTCGAGTCAGCGGGATCGTGCGCTGCTGTCTCAGTGGGTGATCGAGTCTGCGGCGGAGAGTTCCCCTACCATCCAGATAACCCGAACAACGGTGCGTTCGCACAGTGGAAAGTTGCAGACTCTCGCCAACTGCTAGTGCTCCCAACTGGGTGGAGCGAAGTGGACGGTGCCGCCATCGGGGGCATCAGCTGGGGCACGGTGGCCATGGCCGCCTCCGATCCAGAGGCTCTCGGTCTCACGGGCGTGCCATCGAAACCTATAGAGAAGCCCGTTTTCATCTTAGTATACGGGGGTGGGACAGTTACTGCGAAGATGGTGATGCAGATATTCAAATTGTAAGTCTAGCAATTTTCCGCTCTTCCTCTCCTGAGCTTGGGCGCATGCCAATCATTCATACTTCAACACAAAACAAGGAATACTGATGAGATGCTACGCTGTGTTCAAGGTCTGGCTACTCCCCCATCGCCGTATGTTCACCTGCTTCCGCGCCCCTGGCACTAGAGTATGGTGCTGTGGGCACAGCATCATATACGTCGGCAAATTGCGTAGAGACGATCTTATCAATCGCGGGAGGTGTGCCCATCAAGTATGCGCTTGACTGCATCACGGATGCTGATTCAGCCGCCATTTGCTTCGGTGCCTTGTCGAGAGCAGGAGGTCGCTATGTCTGCTTGGAGAGGTTTGACGAGCGTTGGCGAACGCGGCGCGCCGTCAAGGTGAAGGAGGTCATGGGCTTCGAGATGCAAGGCATCGATGTCGATCTAGGCGACCCAGTATACTCACGTTCAGCTGATCCAGCCAGAAAGGCAGACTGTGTGAGATGGGCGAAGGAGGTGCAGTCATTATTGAACGAGGGCCTGCTCAGGCCTCCGCCGATCCACGAGGTGGAGCAGGGCTGGGAAGGGATTTTGGA
The DNA here is from genome assembly GCA_000966855.1 of Fusarium sp. JS1030. NCBI lineage: Eukaryota > Fungi > Ascomycota > Sordariomycetes > Hypocreales > Nectriaceae > Fusarium > Fusarium sp. JS1030. The sequence goes on from JWIW01000090.1 coordinate 242,815, forward strand.
TGGGCTGGCTATGTTACAGAGAGGCCAAGTTAAAGGCCAAAAGCTGGTTGTCAGAATTCCTGCTTAGCCTGGCTCCTAATATTTATTTATAGAGTATAGTGTAGCACTTGTTTAGTTGCAGCGCTCGTTATTACATATATGATATGTATTTTCATTTTTTGGCTCCGTTGGGCAGCGGCTTACCAAACATCCACAACAGGCCTGTCTATAGATCTGTTTTTCTGGTACGGTCTCAACTCTCAAACTAGTAATGACTGAAAATCTATCCTTGCAAATTAATGTTACTCGTTAATCTAGAGTATAGTCCCATAAGTCGCCCATGTATGTCATTAACCGCCTCTTTGTAGACCAGCTGTTGATTTCTACTCCCCACATCCTGTAGCCTTCTAACTAAGCCACTTAAGTTCTCTACCCGCGCGGCTATTAAGCTATGAATCACTCGCAGTTCGTCTTCTTCGTCAAGTATCCAGGGGCTCTTATGAAGCGTCGGTTGTTGTATATTCGTAGCACTCCTTCTTACGACTTCTTTGTTCCACTCTCTTCCTGCTCGTGTCCCAGAAGACGGCAAGATGCTGTCGTTCGCACCCATACCGCGGGGACCGTTTGAAAATTGCATGTTCGAGAAAGAGCTCGATAGCTGCGGAGCTTTTGTCGTAACGAGGGTTTGCATGTGAGAATTGTGCTCATCATGTTTCATGTCGCCACTCAAACCGTCATGGCGAAGCTGCTGGGCCAAATTTTCCAGCCCATCAAGCATTATATCGCACATCATAATGATGAGAACCATAAAGCCTTGTCGTTCGCAGCTAATGTGGCAACAAAGAAGCTCCTCGTTGCTCCTCGTCGTTCTCTTGATGCATTGCAACATTTCAGCAACCGTTGATGGAGAGATGTCACTACCTCGGGCTTCTGCCAATTGTGACTTGGTCATCCTGCGCATACTCCAAAGCACATTGATGCAGATGTCCTCATGCGTCAGCATCGCTTTCTGTACACACACGCACTTGCCACTTGTTGAGCGGTCTGGCACAGCATGTTTGAAGCCTCCTTCATCGTGAGTTGCACCGTTGGAAGAAGCACAACTGGGTCCTGATGGCAGAAAAGATGTGACAAGGTCAGAATGCATCTCAATCATGTCGCTCCAGTCTGTTGGTGTCGGTTGCTCAGTGTCTGTAACATGTCAACGAGATATGCTCATGTTTCGCTCCAGGCCCAAAGTTGGATTATACATACAGCTGGAAAAGAAGTCATCAAACGCTTCTATGGGTACGGCTTCTAGAGCTTTGGTACCCTTTGGGGAATCTTGGGGTTCGAGGTTCGAGCAATGCAGATCGCCGGAATCGAAATAGAACCCCCCTGTTTGAATGTTGCACGATGTGCTCCTGGGAGAAGGATACACTGGACGCTCGGAACACGATGCTGCTCTTCCCATATTGACCAGTGGTAAAGGGCGAGAACCTGTACCATCATAGTAACAGTCATATCCTTTAGAACGACATCGTTGACAGCCTTCCTGTTCACCCGTGCATTTCAGCTATGATACCACCAATATGTTAGCATAGATTATTGCAACTCAGTGATCAATATGGTAAAAGACCAGGCGGTCAGTCGTAGAAGGTTGACACGGAAAACCAAATTGGTTCCATGCTCGATGATATCCGTGAGAGTCACTGACCTTTTTACTGCGACAATTCGCACACGCAATGCGTGTACAAGGATCCCGACGTGCCCTTTTGAGACGGTGACCGAGTTCAGTTGCAGCATCGATGCTGTTTTCTTCACTGCGAAGAGAGTCTCCGATTGATAGTAGCTGGGCTGCCATCTTTCCTCGACAGTGCCACTACAGTCCCACGGCGATAACAAAAATGGCTCGGCCATTTATACTTCTTTAACAACTTAATGAGACTTGGCTGACTCGATATCGTGGCAATGATGTGCGGGGCTTAAACTTTCCGATGCCGACGATTGCACCATGCTGTAGGCTAAATCATGCTATCCAGGGTCTCCCTGAACCCGATTGGCTCCAATGTTGTTGAAGTGACCGGCAGTACGACCCTTGCAGTTGCGTCGCGTTTACTCCAGTTTTCTACCTATCAGGGGCAGTTTTTAGTTGGACCGAAGAATCAACCTTTTGGTCCCTCAACACTATTACGAGATTGTCAGGGGTAGGGATCATATCCAACGTGGATAACTTCACGGTTATCACACACTCTAGACAACAAGCAGCATTCTGCTGCCTAGACAATTAGTGGTCTTTAACGCAATTATAAGAGACCGGCTCTCGTCGAATTCAAAGGCTTGTTTAGTATTGACTGTCTACCCGTGTATAGGATATCATCGGGGCTATTGGCTGATTCGTTCTGTGTGTCTGATTGGCGATTGCGAGTTTATTCGTGTTGCCGAATTCGTTCTCCGATAACTACGCTGCCGCGCATGTTCCTTAGATCTTGGTCCGGGGGCCAGGGTCACTGAACCTCGGCAATGCCCGGTGTGGCATTTGAACGAGTCAAAGGCACTCTCATAAACTCTAGAACTCTGTGCTCTCATGTTGTCCTTGAAGATTAATCGTTGCCTATCTATCTTTTCATGACATCACGGACTTGAATTGTCATGTATCATCAAGCGAACTGCATCTCGGAAGAGAACCATGCTTGTGGCACTCTAAAGGCGAGACTATTGGATCAGACTGGGCAAACGCATACATACGGCAACTTTAGTCGAAGTTTCGTTTATGCCGGCGTCCCAGCCTGGTAAAACACCAGGCTCAGGCACAACGGAACTATATTACGATTGTAATATAGGGCGCAATGCCGCTTCATCAATCAGTGGGCTTGACACTTGCGTTTTTCATCTGCTTCAAACGATAACACTTGCAACATGCGCTTCCTGTATGGCGACAAAGTTGATATTGGGGAGTCAACTGTATTACTATTATGGGAGCAGCGAAACTGATAGATTCATGAATTAGTCCCAGCCGGCCTCTGCTCATGATCATTAACCTTTCTGATACTCCTGCAATGCAGTCGGGCACGTCACCGCGATGCCCAAAACCTGGCGGGATTGGCTGCGTCCCAAGTTTTCGGGCATAGATATAATGATGCACCAAGGTATAAAGGTGGCGTTCCATCCCACTTTGACTTCAGTCTCCGTTCTAGCACTATCATTGGCTCGGCTACGCGAAGCTTCCATCAGACTTCGTCCGTGTTGTCTCAGCTCCGCCATCCAAGCCATGACTGGGGAGTCTATACGAGGCCCTTTCACCCCAATCATCAATCAGCGATAAGCCGACCATCTAGCTCACATGGAGGCCGCCAGCCAATCATTGCGCACGTTACTCTACCCAACATGCAGACACCTACATCCGGGTCGATCATCTACGACTTCGATTTCTTGGGACATCCGCGGTCGGCGAACGACGCACATTGCAAACTGTGAATGTTATGAACGTAAACCTTCATGTCAAGATTGATCGGCGATGCCGTTACGAATTCGCATGAGGAACGAGAGGCCTTTTGAACGCGCCGCCAGCCCGCCGCTTCCCCCCCTCAAAATTCCCCGCTCGTCATACGCTCTTTGGGCAAGAGGCGGAAGGCCCGGACATCGGCGAGATGTATCAAGCGAGCTGGGCTCAACAATGCTAGCTGATTGGACCGGTGAGTGTAGCGACTCATTGTTGGTGGTGTCTTTCAGCTCAAACAAATACGAATCTTTTACCGGATCCAGCGGCCAGTCGTCAGCTTCAGTCACCAGCTTCCTAATTGGGATGTGTGAGTGTGGTGGATGGGACAAGACTTGACCGTGTCAGGCCACTTAATATTGTTTCCATTCTCCCTCATCCTTTCTTAAAGTTGGCGGTTCAGCCCGCCACAGTCTTCGGGCAAACAGTACTTCAGTTAGGGGAGAGCCGTGCCCCAACACCTCGCCGGTCTAGTCAGGTACTTTAATCAACGCGCAGAATAGTTTAAATGGAAAGGCTGAGTAGCTGATCCTTGACTTGAGGCCGTCAACTTGCAGACCCTCCACACCTGGCGCAACCTGAAGCTGTTAGTCTACCGGAAGCAATGCTATGCATATTGACTCCGCGCGCGTCATTGCACCCTGAGGAAAAGTCGACCAACCTGTCATCTTTCACATATTGTCCTTCATCCAATTCCTGGCTAAGCTTACAAAGAAGAGAATAGAATATTTTCAAGACCGACAAGACTGTAATCGGGGTATGCAAGGTTACAATACCGGAGAGAGATAACGTGCGCGTGACTCCTGAGGGCATTTCAATGTTACATCCTACGCCCGCCACAATCAGCAATCTCCGCAATGTACAAGATTGATCACACATATGTCGCGCATAACAAGGTACCATCATGATTAGGGATGCTTTCAGCTCAATCTATGATGCCGATCCAAACCGTCTGTATGACTTGTGGTAGAGATTTCCTAGCTGAAACGCCATATCTGGTTTAGCGGTAATTGGGAGCAATCTTATCCTAGTCTGCCGGCCTCGTAGCATCGCGACGAGCTTCTACCGGATTGAGCTGAACTGAGGCGAAAAGCTCAGGCTCTGGTTGCCCCCCTTGTATTGACAAGGAGCTGTTCAAGTTATAAAAGATGAGAACCCTTACTTTGAGAATATTCCAATCTTTGACCTATTCTTCTCAGAGCAATCATCTACCACCCACTTCATCGCCACATTGAGGATTAACAAGATGTGAGTCGTTCGTCTTGAAGCTATGACTATGCGGCAGACCTACTCATAAGCGTTTTAGGTTATTGAATAATCTTCTTTACCTTCCCGGCGTTCTCTTGACGCTTTCGTCGACTGTTGCCGCATGGCCTCAGATTGATGCTTGCCGCAAGGCCTGGCCCGGCAAGTCAACAGTTATTTCTATAATATTGTTCATCATCGCTAATGCATCTTGTCACAGCGGAACCATGTGCATATTTGGCTGGGAGCGCAATTGTCATAGGCACCTGCGAAAGTGCCTGCGAGAAGGGCAATTGCCAGAATAACCTCATCTGCCGGCCTCGTCGCTGGACACGCCACTGTGAGACTTGCGGTGATGGCGACTACAATTTTGGTGGAGGTCGTGGACAAGGACACGGGGGCGACTATGGACCAACTATTCTTTAAATAAGGGATGCCTCTTCTCTTAAAACGGAGAGGAATTCCGTTATAATAGCTTTAGCTACTTAGTGTGAACAGAGATAATGTGCGAGTTTTGAAGACTTTAATAACCCAGCTGTTATACGATGCACATCTTCAAATACTGTTTCAAATTCTTTAGATAGACCCTGACTATTAACCCCCTTCCTCTTAATACGGGCATGCTATGTTTTGCTCAGACATTCGAGCTCTTATGAACAACTATACATTGTCATTGGTTGATATCTGTGGCCTGGATCTATGATGTTCAAGGTATGAAAGACTAGGGGAAGGTCTGCAACACATGCGACCAGTTGGGCGTCCATTGAATAGTCGTTTTGGTACCTGTTTCTGATTTTCCAAAGGCTTTTTAGGCTAGAAAATGGGTATAAAGCGGTTGTCAACTGGAGGCGACTGGAAGACGTGGAGCTTTGCGAGAAGGTCTTTTACCTGAACAACGACATTTAACAAATTCGTCTACGCTTTTGATAGTAGTGTAGCTATCTTTAATGCTTCTCGCAAATACCTCCCTTTGTATTACAGTCGAGATTGCCTTTGGCAGGGAACAATTTCGTTAGTATGGCTGCTTTTGGTGCTTCTCGCAAATACTTTCCTTTGTGTTGCCTCCAGCAGGGATTAGACCTACTATCGCTCAAAGAGGGTTCCTAGCGGTTACCGCTCCGCCACGGAGGCGCCGCGGGTAATTCAAAGCCACCAGTAATATAATTACTTGTATTAGTTGTCTTATTATCAATACACGAGTGATGCCTCACCGTAGAATGGCATGGGATGACTATTAGGAACGATTGCAATAGTCGCAAGTTAGCGCGTTTACAGTCGTCAGGTGTAAGCCTCGCCATATCCACACCTAGGTAGTTTGTGCACGTCAGAAAAGGAACTTTGGATGTGTACAGGGACTTTTGATCCGTACTAGGCGGGTAATACGATACCCAAATCTCTCAGCTAACGCATGAACACATCGCTCTGAGTAACGTTGAGGCAAACCGAAAAGTATAAGAAGGGAGACGTTGCAGCCGTTATTTGTGTCAGATCGATTCTAAACCAACTCGACCATCATCAACCATTACAGTACAACATTTCCACCAACACCCTTTCAACAGTATCAGAACGAGCAACGTCACCATGAAGCTATCCGTCGTCACATCGTTGGCTGTTTTCTCGCTCGTTCCCAGCGCTTCGGCCATCAACTTCTGGATCGCGGAAGCTCTGGCCGGCAATGGCTGCGTAGGGGGTGGTGGAGCCCCATGCGGCAGCGCTACCGATCTCGCATATGTCACGCAGGATGGTACGAAGCCTGGCTGTGTTCAGCTGGAGAAAGCCAGAGTAGCCGGTGGATGGCCGCCTGCAAATTTCTTCAGCAGTGTTGCATGCGGTGTCAACCTGAATTTCTACAAGGATGGGAATGGGCGCGACTATACCTACTACAAGAAGAACGGAGATGGTAAACAGCTAGGGCGATGTGTTCCAAACCACCAGGGAGATGCCTACTGTTTAAATATCCTTGGCTTTGGATCGACGGTGGTCAGCGGCGAGTATTCCTGCACAAACTACAATCAAGTCGTCGACGGGACCAATCCCTGTCAGTCCTAATTGGCTTAGGACGGCCCGGCGGTGGAGTGGCCAATGTCTCGGTGGTCTAATGGGACTTTGAAGGAAGGATCAGGTTAGGGTTTTTCATCGCTACGCGGTTTTCCCCCCTGTTGCCGATACTGGGTTTGCCTGCTATTGATAACGAAGCCCGTGGGGGCAGGATCGAGGAACATGTGTAAATACTGCATTAGCCAAATACTGTATGTAACGATTGACCACGCCGGATTAAAAATGCATTACTACTCTATCACAGCCTCTGCTGCTTCTGACTCTCCCTTGGTTATTAAGTGATTGGCGTCAGAGCGAAGGACGGTGACTAATACTGCACCCGTAAGCGTAGTTACGCCAGCGAACGTTTTCAGATATGCATACTCACCATCGTCAGCTTGTACCAGAGCACCGGCGAGAGGGCTTCCCGTAAGCACACATGGAGATGCAAAATTAGTATTCCAGTTCGATGCCCGATATCGGATGATAATGACACTTTTACGACTAGAATAGGTGCTAAAGACATGTAGCATTCAGAGAAAACCCCCAAAAGTGCCGCGAAATTGAGCGAGGCTGCGTTGTTGCTCCCAGGTAACCAAAGTGCCAGGATAAGAATGGCGGAGGCAGCTGTACATATTATCACCACGTCAAAACGGCCAAGTTTGTCTGCCAGACGCCCCGGAAGAATACGACCAAATACCCCGACCGCATTGAGAACGACGAGAGAGTAGATCGACAGGCCCCCAAGACGTACCCAGAGATTAGGGCACCAGGGGGTTGAAATTGGCTAGAAGAAATAATCCAAAGCCGAACAATGTCACTGAACCACAAAACAGGACAGATCTTGTATCCTTGATCGGCGCGATACATGGCCAGATGCTAAAAAGCATTAGGAGATGAGCCCTGTTGGGGCAAATCGTGACTACTGAAACAATTACCTCGAGTAGGATAATGGAAGCAACCACGTATCGTCTATCCAAACCCGACTGGGGGTATTAGATAGCTAACTATGACTTAGAAGATGACACTGCTAATCGATGAGCTGGAAATGGCAATTCGATATATTGTTGCCCTTTATACTTTCTACCTACTATATAATAAGAATGCTAGCTTCCTACATACCTATGTATAGAACGTTTAGATATAGAAATGTATGTCACTAAAGATGAGAAAGGCATATAGGTAAAACCGTCGATTAATACCTAGATCACGCGCTAATGTCCTAGACTGTGGCTGTGCTTCTAAGGATGTCTTAACCCCGCTTAAATATCTGCAGCATTTCGTCATGGATTCCTCTTTAAATAAAAATATCTTTTAGAATCCCCTTTCCTTTCCTTTCCTTTTTTTTTTTACAGATAAGACCAGAAATGAGCTCAATAGCCTCACAATATATACAAAAGTATGAGTATTGCGTGGCTCATTTCGGAACATCAAGCAATGTCGACATCCCTATAATTCAGAGAAGTGACATGCCAGAAGCAACACAGCCGCCACAAGTCGAGGAACCACCGGCCTCACCTGACGAATGGGGCTTCACAAGCACAAACGATGGAGGAATCTGTAAATTCTGCCAACTTGTACTGCATCCCTCTGCACCTCAGCTTGTGCTGCATCGGCCGAATGTCTATAGCTTGGTCAGTTCAGCCTACTTGTGCAAAGTCTGCAAGTGGCTTGAAGTGAGCTTGTTGCGAGGCTCGCCCGGGCTTGCCCCGTTCTACCAAAATGAGGATCCCATATTGTGTGATACGCCTGTCACCGTTTCGTTGACAAAAAGGCCAAAATACACCCGCGCCATTGCAACCGTTGGCTCTCGAGGTCCAAGAGGGCTGCCTTTGACTCTCTCAACAACTTCTCGACTAGGTAAAATCTCTTCCCTGAACAAATTCAACCCATCTCATGCCCAACAGGCGACCTCGCATCTCTACGCTTTTGGCAGCCGTATGACAAGATAGACAAGACGAAGCCTTGGGAGAGACTAAAAATACTAAAATCGTGGCTTGTTGAGTGTCAAAACCACAGAAACTGCTCGGTGTTCCTTCCCCAAAGTCACAACACAACGCTTCCCACCCGAGTATTGGACCTAGCTGGTAGCCCAGCCGTACCGTTAAACCCGGATCAAATCATCATCAAGCTGCGTGAGACTCTCGCAGGGGAGACCGGTACATATATCGCTCTGAGCTACTGCTGGGGCACAGATCCGCGGTACCACTCCAAAACCACGCACGAGACTCTGGAGGATCATAAAAAGGGTATCAGCTTTGCTTCACTTCCTCTGACACAAAGAGAAGCGATTCTTGCTACTATTTACTTGGGTATTCGATATCTGTGGATTGATTCGCTCTGCATAATTCAAGATTCAGCTCAAGATTGGGAAATTGAGGCGCCCAGAATGGGGTCAGTGTATTCGAAGGCACTCGTTACCTTTGCAGCAACCTCATCCAGTAGTCCCGAAGATGGGCTTCTTCTTCCATTTCAAAGCGCGCGATGCGTCGAAGTGCATGGAGAGACCGCCATTGTTCGTATGGAGACGCACATGACGATTGATGAAATGTCAGAACCTCTAAACACCAGGGCATGGACCTTACAGGAGACGGTACTGGCGTCCCGACTGGTATGCTTTGGTAAGGAGCAATGGCTCTGGAAATGCCCTAGTCGATACGCCACCGAGGATGGCCTTGTCGACAGTTCCAGGATAGTGGACAATGGCTTAGTCCAGTGGGTCGGTATAGTCCAACAGGGTCCCGGTGAGGATGGCCAGAATTTTCTACGGCACTGGTATCGACTGGTATCTGACTATTCGAGGCGGCATCTCACGAACCAAAGCGACAAACTCAAGGCAATTGCCCGCTTAGCAGACATGTTCGCGAAGCAAACTGGATACCACTACGTGGCGGGACTATGGGCGGAAGACCTTGCCATCGGCTTGATGTGGGAGCCAAAGTCCCTTGATGTCACCCGTGAGAGAAAAGACATTCCATCCTGGTCCTGGGTGTCGATGAGCGGGCAAGTAGAGACACCCCAATTTTCGAAACAACTCTCTACTCCCCTGCTCGAACTGGTCAGCGTTGAGCAGGAGTGGCAAGGAGTTCCGTTCTTTTCCCAGCTCAAAGTCGCTCGTCTGACGATCAAGGGCAAGATGATCAGAGCAAGCCTGTCGAAAAGCTCTTTTAATGAAGAACAGCTCTGTCATCAAATTGCAGGTCCAGGGACCGAGGATTTAATTGGCGAGGGCTTCTTGGACTGCGCACCCTCGATGGAGCAGGATATGTCTAGTGTCTGGTATATGCCAGCGTATTCGGTTCAAAAGAAGCCTGGAGATCTGGTGTATCATTTTCTGATCATTATCCCAGTGCCTCGTGAGAGTCAAGAGAGTAACATAGTAGTTTGTAAAAGGGTTGGTCACGGGATCATTCGGACGCGGCCTAAGTCACAGGGTAAAGAAGCCGATAGGGATGATCCATTTGCAAACGTCTTGGCAACAACTATTGCGTTAGTATAGAAATCAACAAGACTCATGATGTTGGCGGCTAAAACTGCGGTGGTATCCTTATTGCCCATCACCTCATTGCACCCCCTCGCGGCCGAAGAGTTGCATGGAATCGTCTAGGCGTTCACAACGAGCCGCCGGGTGGTAGTCGGACGGTTTGCTCAACGAATCCTCCATAATGGAGTGCTCGAAACATATGCCAAAAATGGCTAACCGAGTAGGCAACGTCATCATGTACAGCCACAGTTCGGGAATTGCGTTTCCATCTGTTTCAGTTCAATCAACTTCCCCCAAGGGGCTAGAATGCTCCACTAATCCAAACTCTCTAGACTGATAGGGCAATTCATACAAACACACCTTGCAACGCAGCAACCAATCCACTGAAGTTCCTCGCCCCAGCTGTTGGCAGCTCGAATGGCTAACCTCTTTCGTCCTAGCTCGCAATTGCTGAGCAGGCTGCCTCTTTACGACCACGGACCTGCCAGTCGATATAAAACAGGTTGGTCTTGGCATCTTGAGATGTCAACAAGTCAACAGATTCATCAAGTTCAACAATCATGTCATTCAATAATATGCCTGCAGTCTCGAGGGATGTGGGCTATACCTACCCTGATGCTCCTCCCCCGTACTCAAATGATCTAGCAACAACAGTGTCAGAATCAGCAGGCTCGGCAGAAAGCCGACCTCATGCTTTCCCAGTTCCGATGCTCTACCAAAACCCATCACCTTCATCTTCGAAACCGATCGCCATCCCGGCAACTAGCTCAAAGCTCGGTTCGCCTTTCCTACGGGCCTTCCCACCCGTACTTGAAGAGAGGCACGACTTACCTCGAGAAATGTTCCTCAGGTTCCTCGATGACCTCAACCGCGCGACAGTGGCTAGTCCACCTGTCCAGGTTCTAGGGTTGGCCGGAGGTATCGTTTCCATGGTGCCGTTGCAAACCGCGCAAATCGTCGGCAACTCGGTCAATGCCGCTGCGAGTCTAGCAACGGTCGCTGTGAGCAAGTCTCGGAGCGAACTTTGCCTCCGTAAAGCCAACCAGGAGCTATTCGCACCCAGAGGTCTCAAAATCGAACTCGCAAGATTGGACGCTGTCGCCCGCTATGCCAAGATGCCGATACTTAATAGCGACGGCAAGATTGACAAGAACGCCTTGATTTTGGGACCTTTGGACGATGCTCTGGAGCAGTCCTCCCTGACTGCACAGCAACGCAGGCTTCAAGCTCTTGAGCCCTGGATTGCGCCATTGGATCTCACACCGTTGCCTGACCTGCATGTACCCGACAACTTCATCAGTAAAATGCATGCTTCGACAAGTGAGCGACAGCGACAGAGAGAGGAAAAGAAAATGACAAAGGACCGAGTCAAGGCGCATGAAGACTGGTCCAAGGACTCAAAAAAAGCCCAACAAGACTACGAGAAGGAAATGAAGAAAATCGAGAAAGAAACCAGCAAGGCGCACAGGAAGCATGCAAAGGACGAACGGGATCTAGAAAAGGAATTGAAGAAGCTAGACAAAGAGAGGCAGAAATGCGAGAAGGAGTATGAGAAGGAGATGAGTAAAGTTAACAAGGATCGGCGAAAGGATGATAAGGAAGAAAAAGGTGTGAGAAAGGTGTTGTGGATTCTCATCACACCGCTGGATAATCTCCCGTCGACATGATGACAAGTGCCGGAGGCTGGGATTTATTTCCTTTGTTAATTGGTTAAAATATTTCGATGCTATTATCTGCTTTTGCTTGGTATCCAGCTTCTGCAACAACAAAGAACACAGTTATATTTCGATGCTTAGTGACTATCTCTAATAGAACATTGAAGATGAAGGTAGAAAATAGTAAACAAACTTAGATATAGGAGAAACACTCGGAAAGTAGAAATAGGAACGAAAAGAGGAATATTCTGTAACAAAACAATTCGAATAAATGGTCTCTTTTAATGCTCTTACTCTGGCACTAGAACATGTGAATTAATGCAAAATGAAAAACCTCTGTCGAAGCACTCTGCGCACCGGAGTTCGTTCGTAGCTTCGCACTCGACACAATGGTAACCTTGACGTTCCTGGACATTCAAGGTACAAACGTCACACCACCCCATCTCCGCATCAAATCGAACTGAGGTTGCGTCGCTGGGGGGGGGGTCATAACGAGTGATATCATCAGACCTTGAAACGCCGGGTTTATGGCCCTTCTCTTCTAGTAGTTGAATGATCTCCAAATTGCCGGCACGTCGTGCCCACCACAGTAAAGGGCTACCGACGGCCGCCCACGGCTCAACACTTGCACCTCTACTGATGAGACGCTTCACCACTTCCAGGTGTCCGTTCGCTACCGCAGGGAAGAGTGGACTTGAGCCTATCCAATCCTTGGAGTCTGGGTTTACGGAGTCCTCGGATAGGAGAAGTGTAACTACTTCGGCGTCGCCGAGACGGGAGGCGAGAAAGAGGGGCGTCTGGCCATAGCAGTTCTCATGATTAGCGTCGACCTGGGGAACTCGAAGTAACAGCTTAACCACCTCGGCATGCCCCCTTTTTACTGCGGTATTCAATGGTCTTCTTCCGCCCTTGTCAGCAATGTTGATGGTAGTCTCGGCGCCATAGTCAAGTAGGAGTTTGACCATCTCAGCACGGCCGTCTTTTGATGCAGGGAGTAGCGGTGTTGAGCCGAAATTAGTTGTAGCCACGATCAGAGAATGCACAGTTTCGGCTGCATATCCGAGAATCCGCCTGGCGACATTCAAATTTCCTCTCCTTGATGCAGCGTACAGAGGCGTCCATCCATATTCATCAGCGACCTGCAGAGTAGTCTGAGCTCCATGATCAAGCAGCAAGCCTACAATATCACCATGGTCGCTGTCTCTCATTGCTGCCGCAAGTAACGGGGTTGATCCGTCTTTGGCTGCAGTCGCGATTGTAGACTCAGCAGCTCCGTGTTCAAGAAGAAGGTTGACTACGTCAATATCACTTTGATGTGATGCAGCATATAGCGGCGTCCATCCTTCTTCGTTTGCAACTTGAAAAGAAGCCTGAGCTCCGTGATCAAGTAGGATTTGTACCACCTGAGTGTGACCGTTACACGATGCAGCACAAAGCGGCGTCCATCCAAAATTATCAGCAATTGATACCGTTGCCTGAGCCCCATGTTCCAGCAGCACCTTCACTACCTCGGTGTGGCCGCCAGTCGATGCAGCGCGGAGTGGTGTCTTGCCGGCATTATCAACAACTGCTATTGTAGATTCGGCTCCATGCTCGAGTAGCAGTCTAACCACCTCGGCATGGCCCGACCTGGATGCCATGCATAGAGCCGTCCTTCCTTCGAACCCCCTGGCCGTGAACGTAGCTTCTGCTCCATGTTCGAGCAATAATTTAGCCACACCAGCATTTCCCAAATAGGATGCATATTGAAGCGGATTATATCCATCCACAGCCGTAGTCATCGAAATGTGATCATCTCTCTCCAAAAGCGCTCTGACAATTTCAACGTTGTTGTCGTTGTGCATGGCCAAGAAGAACGGTGTCCAACCCTGATCGAGTGCCGTCGTCGCCATCATTTCAGGAGTTGCTCTTTCAAGAAAGACTTTGATTAATTTGGGGGGAGCACGTGTCAAGGCCATTATCAGGGGTGTAAGTCCGTCCTCACGCTCGGCTGTCATGTCGGCCCCCTCATATAGGAGCTTGCTAGCCACCTCGGCGACGCGATCAGCCCCTAAACTCTGCAATGCGGAGCCGGACAGCAAGAAATGTAAGGGTGTACGCCCTTCTAAGCCCGTGGCTGCTGTACTAGCTCCCTTCTCTAGTAGGAGACTGACCACTCGAATGTGGCCCCATAAACATGCTAGGTGTAGAGGAGTCGCTCCGTAGTCGCTCCGCGTTGCTGGGCCAGCGCCGTTTTCCAGCAGTAAATTGACCACTTCAATCTGACCATGTGCTGCCGCTATGTGCAAAGGCGTGTAACCCAAGTTGTTTGCAGCAGCCATGTCCGAACCCCTTTCAATAAGGAGTTTGCAAGCTTCGGTGTGTCCTTTCCCTGCCGCGTCATTTAGAGCTGTATACCCTTCATTATCCTTGACCGTGCAATTGGCTCCATTATCCAAAAGTAGCTTGATAACATCCACAGATCCACCAACTGCAGCTGCAAACAATGGCGTGCACCCATCTGGGTCTGCAGCTGCGACGTCAGCCCCCATCTCAAGGAACTTGGCCACGACGTCAGCCATCCCCTTCTGGCACGCGGAAAAGATGGCCGACCTTCCCCAATCTCCAACCTCATTTACATTCTCTCTAGTGACAAGATTCATGGCCATTTCTGTCCATTTCAGATCCAGAGCGTACTGCAGCGGTGTGGTGATGGGTTGATCTGATTGTTCCGTACACTCGGCTGGCGACTGCCTGTATCTGAAGAATCGGAAGAGAGAATGCAACACAGGGTTGTCTTTACTCAGAAAGGTCGTAGAAAGGGCAAGAATCTCAGCATTGGTCTGAAAGCCTGCTTCAACATGTGGATACCAGAAATAGCACGCATACAATCGAAGCGTTTCGCCAAGAGTCCATTTGTCGACTTGATATTCCCAGATTTGAAACAAGCTAAGATACTGGAGGCAAGCTTTCGCGAGTACCGTGTGGTGGGATTTCTCGTAAAAGCCTTGCAGCTGGTGATTTTGTTGAATCCAACTAGGAATAGGAAGCCGACCTAGCAGGTACTGCCGAACGGAGAAGTGCGTTATATGAACAGTCCGGTAGCCTATGAAGTCGGAATCTGGGTGTGCCTTGACTTCCACCAGCGGGCCGCAGAGACCAACTATTTCAGTCTTGATATAGTCATCATCCACGGCATCGGGAAGGTCATCCACGTCTAGTTCCTCAAACTGGGTCATGAGTACAGCCTCAGTGACTTCGCAGACAGTCAGTTCTCGACGAGCGAAAGCGACCCAGCGAAGGATTTCAAAGGCTCTGTTTCTTTCCCACTCCCCCATACGTGTAATTTTCATCCAATTATACTCATAGAGACGGTCAAGTCCACTTGGAGTGTTTTCAATCACCTCATGGAGTCGTTTCTTGTTCATCCCTCTCCTGAGGGATTCCTCCTGCATCTTCAGCCAGAGGAACTGTCCTTGACATCGATCCGTCATTGCTTGTGAGAGTGTTGAACGGAGGTCTTGGCTCTTGTTTGACAGCTTCCTGTTGATGATAGATTGGGAGAATGCAGCAGTATCTGACTGAACATCTTCGGGCACAATCTTGTACTCGATAAAGCATTCCTCCGTGTCATTGATGAGGATATGCCTAATTTCGGGTTCATCGCGACTGACAAAGAGCACCCGGGCGTCAGCTTCGGCAACTGCGTCGATGACATCGGACAAAAATCGGGAAACCGATGTGATGCTATCACCGGTGGTGCTGTTCTCACTCAGATGGGCGCATTCGTCCAAACCATCGGCGATAAACGTGCAACCGGGCACAGTGTGGATGAGCGATTTGAAGAGCTTGACAATGGCTGCCCGCGATGCGACCGGATCAAAGTCAGCCTCCCAAGCCTTGTGGACGTGATCGAATGCAGCTTCATCGCGAGCGATAATCTGCGACATCCATGACCGTAACGCTAAGTAAGGGTTTTCGCGGCTTTCAAGATCGGATGTGAAAAAGAAATGCGCAACGGGTGTGTGGAGACTATTTGATAAATGTTCGACGATGCGGGCGCAGAGGATTGTCTTTCCAAACCCGGCTGGTCCGTTGATCCAAAACAATTTTGGTTCCGACAAGGGTTCTGGAGCAACCCAAGTAATGAAAGAAGGCCGGTCAAATATCCAACTACATGTGTCGTCAACTCTCTTCTGGATCGAATCCTGGTATCGATCGTCGGGGGACGACTTGCCGAGCCACGCGTGAATCTCGCGTCGGGTCTCGGCTCCGTAATGTTAGCCATGCAAGGTCATAGTTGAATGCGACGGATGACTTACTGCGAATCCCACGTTCGATTTTAGCCAGCATCTCGCGCACCTCAGAAAGCCACGAGTGGCTTGGAACTGGAATTCCATCTGGCATGAGTTAGACATGTGTCACTTTATTTTTGGGACAACCATACTCCCTGCTACGATGTGCTTGCTTGTTGCATGTTCGCTCTTCTCAGTGCTTGGAGGCACCAAGTTGTGCAGCTCTTGCACCAGCTTCTCAAACAGCTCAACTCGCTCGGCGCACCCATCCTTGCCCCATAGCGCCCATGCCAGCTTCCGCCGCCTCGGTGCAGACGCTGGACCGTGGGGCCGACCGTCGTCAAGGTGTCCAGTTGTTCGCGACCTTCGCAACTGTGCGCTATCGCAGATGGTTTTGGCGATGATATAAAGCATGTCCGTCACCACCGCAGCGGTACCCTTGTCGTCGAGCCCGGGATGGTGATCAGGCATCAACCTGCCCTGTACAATCCCCACGCTAGAGCCCCATCGCTCGAAACGAGCCTTGGCAGCCCGGAAGCGTGTGTCCAGCGCATGAGCGTCGGCCCCGAATGCCTGGTACAGCTGGAACTTGTTGACGGTCTCTAGACACGAGTTGAAGAGACCCGCGATTCCGACAACGCCGACGACGAGGCCAGCCGTCTCCATGTTGAGGTTGAGTTGAAGTGCGAAGTTGGGCCTGGGTCTGACGAGGGGCGCAGAGCCTTATATTTCCGCGCTGAGCCACTCATGCATGATGACCTAACAAGGCTGACTGGACCTGACCTGATGCGTTGATGCTGGCAACTATCTCCAGTAGAGCGTTGCAACAAAAAGTGGAAAATAATAGACAAATTAAAACTATCTGGGCCATTCCATAATTTCAACCTGCTATCAACCCTCAGATGCACCCACCTCCGCTGGACCACTGTGTGGCGGCATCACCCCTAGGTCAAGACGACAGCTTAAATCATTATTTCGACACTGCTACTCGCACCATTGTTTCGTTCTGGACCAATATTCCTCCTCGGAATGCAGCAGCACCAGGGTGGCTATTAGAGTGACCGCCACCATTCGGCACGGTAACAGTGGCAATGTTACCATGACGCCCATCAAGCGCGTGGCTTTCAAAGTCGTCAGAGATAGACCCACTGCCACTTTCTCCGGGGCTTGCAAGTTCGTGTGTTGAGCTCGTTGCGCCCTTTGGCAAATTAGTGAGCCTGATTGATTTCTTGGTCTGGCTCCGGCTGTAGGATTGTCCGTAATTCTTCGATCCGGAGCCGATGGTGGAGCTGGGGTTCCCGCAGCCAAAGATATACAGGCAAGCGGGCCGAATCGTTGGAAGGCAAGCTGAGCAGTCATTGTCAGTAACAATCCCTAGTCGACATGAGTGAGGTAAGCTTACTTGAAATTGTCACCAGATTCACCTCTACGGTTGCCCAGAGAACAATGGGAGCCATGTTCCAATCCAGATCAGCCGACGTGATGTCATATTTTGAGCAAACATCAACAATCACTATTCCAGCAATACAGACTCTGATGCACCCTGCCCTTAGTATACTGAACCGTTCAAAGATCACTCAGGCCAAGAACTTACAAGATGCCGAACATAAACATGAGGATGATGCATATCTTTTGCAGCAATGGCAGCTGGAGTTTCTGGATCTGCACAATAGGCAAGATCAAGATGGCGATATCGATAAGCACGTGGGTGAGGACTGTGCCAAAGAAGAACTTGGTAGCATCGATAACACAATAGCCATCCTTGATCGAGTCGTCCCAGACATACTCAACAGGGAAACATTGTAAAGACGTGAGGAATATCTGTCAGAGGTCCCAGTTAGTCACCACATCCTTAAGCTGGCCTGATGTGCATACCCGGATCAGGATCCAAATAATCGAACATCCCATCAAGACCTGGATAGCAATCTTGATATTGGAAACCCGAAACATGCGCCAGTAAAAGAATAAGATCGACATTTTGGCGAAGAAGAGGGCGAATGCGTATATGTATTCGATGAAAAACATGTACTTTTTGGTGATGTAGTTTGCTTCCTCCATCGTCATGCCTTTGACCTGGTCGGAATGCAAGCCGAAACCTCTTTCGACCCCTAGCACGCAGTTAGTATCAAAACATTTCCACACAACACATATTCGGTGATATACACAAAGGAATCATGACAGCCCATGCAATCGCTGTTGCCTGAGTCAAGAGTCAGAAAAGGTGCCCACCAAGACCAGGGCATGGGGTAACAAACGAAGCAGCCGATCGCGAAGTAATCATCCCACCAAAAGCCGGTGCGGACAACTCTCCGGCTTATGATGCGTAACAGGAGGAACACTGCAGCAGCTGGAAAGGTAACAAACTCGGCCGCCAGGAGATCTGGCTGTCTGGACTGCATCTTAACGCTTAGTGAGAAAACACAGATAAGGCAATTTGAAACAAAAGACGAAAAACTCGGACGATATCTGTATGTTAAGCTGGAGCGCAGACCAACAAGTTGTGGGGCCCGGCATGCTGATATATGACTGGTGTTGTGCCTTACGCAGGCGATCGGTTATCTCAACCGGCGGAGATGCCCATCGCATAGCGCATCCAGGGGCAGCTCTCCTATTGTGGCGCAACAATGGTGACAGATTTTCAACTGCCGAGTCCATTGACTTGGTTAGTCGATCATTTGTGTCAGGGTCCTCAACGGCCCGTTTTCCGGGGCCGGGTCCAGTGCTGCCGACCCGGTCGATCTTGTGGCTGATTTGTTACCCATGTCAAGGAAAACAAGCTGCCAAAGCCTCGCCATCAGATCTTTAGTTGGATTTGACTTTCCTTGGTTCTTTGTGACCTCTAGACATTTTCTTGGTTTTTTATCACAATGATGTCGGCATCTAAGTATGTCTATCATATCACGGATGAGAGCAGCAAGAGATGATGTCAAAGTAAAATTCAACAGCAATTCAAACTGATCTCCTTAAGGGGCCTTATTTATAAGGACAGGGTCTATATGCAACGTTGTTTGTGCCTCAGTATCAGTCTAGGAATGTTGTGCCGGCATCTGCCTTGAGATATTTGCGACTTTGGGAAATGCCTGCATAAGGAGAAGTTCAAAGCGCAAGCCGAGAGACCATAGCGGCGCAAGTCGGTCGGGCACTAACAACCAACATCGAGTTGCTACAGCACGGGCCTTCGCTGCCACAATTTGTCTAGCCATTCGGAATTGGTGCTTCCTGGCCCGGCGCTTGTTAGCGCGCACAATGTGTAAGTGTAGGACGACGAGGCGTTTTAAGGTCCTGATCAGAAACCGACATGGCGGCTTCATGATTGGCGATCTTCATGAGTTGGCGAGACGGCAACCGGCCAGGCAATTTATATCAGACGAGGAGAATGTCATCGATCTGCTGTGGTTCACGTCGGCCTCATGAACTTGTATCGCCAAGCTAGTGTGAAGCCGGTGAGCTAGTGAGCCTTGAGAAAAGGGGTACACCACATATGGCCAGTGGGCTTTGTGGCGTTTGATCCGGATTCAAGAACCCGTGTAAAGCGAAGTAACCTTGCACGGGCGATATTGATCCGAATGCCCAGGAGCTGACGCTGGTAATGATGCCAAGTCCTGTTTTTAGAGGAGGTAATTCTGCCGCCTCGCCATAATGCAAGTGACAGAAATCGAACTTGATGGCGCTCGGTGTGCCGATCCGAATGCCCAACGATAAGCCACACAAAATTTGGTCAATTACACTCTTTCAGTTCCTTGAAACCATGGCGTCAATGCATCGGAGCCAGAATCAGCTCATTTTTTACCCTCCTGGGTCGATGGACGCATCTTGAACGCCTCGGCGCCGTGAATGCAGGCAGTCGGGTTTTAGGACAGATGAGGGCTATGCCACTACAGTCTCATTCTGCTTCCGTATGTAACAGACCAGCTGGACCCAAGGGGAGAGGACTCTCAGAAACGTTGCCTTGTCAGAGTTGAGAGGCGCGCCCATGATACGTAACTGGGCAGGCCCAATCAGCCCAACGGGAGCAATGCCAACAAATTCCACCAAGATTACAAGTAAATATCAACACCGACCATCTTGCTAGAATCTTAGCTGCGGAAACAAAGCCTACATTCTTTACTCTGAGAAGAGAGTACGGAGCACAGAGAATCATATAATTGTGCATGCTAAATATGCGGCAAGACGACGACGGCGAGACATAAACAGTGATAAAATTCCGACTAGGTTTACAATAGAGCTCCTCTGGGGTCGAATGATGGCTCAGCACTATAGCATAGGTATTTGAGATTAACTGCCTTGACCTGCTCTGCTCAGAAGTTGCCGCACCTTCGAAGTTTGGTGAGTCTACCGCGCGCAATCTTTGGCGCCGAGTCTTCGGGGGAACCTTGCCAGCACTTCTCCGGTATTGGCGATGTGGGAGAAGCTGCACTCAGCAAGTTGTTTCGCCCTATTTCTACTATTCCTCTCAGTTGCTACTAATAGTCGTGCATAGGGTATGGTGTCGTCCTCGTTCCATCATTTTGTGCTTATCCACGGCATCTTCACAATTACAATGTTGCATAAATTGACATCAGCATTAATTTTACCTCTTGCAAACGCATGCTCCAGCCTATTGGTTACAGCTGGTATACTACCTATCTCAGACGAAGGAAATGCGATGCAATCTGTACCTGTCATGTTATCCGGATCAGCCATGGTTATTCCGACATTATTCCGCACGTTCCTTGGCCGGGTCCATGTTTTGTCGGATGATCTCCGGGGGCTTCCGGGCTTCCGTGTTTCACCAAGGACCTGGCCATGGAACTATTGTATGCCGAGAGTCATCCTGGCTTTTTTTCTCTTCCTCGAACACAATTTGCAAAGCCAATGAAGGAGGTGGTGCGGCACATGTCTTTATCAAAAGTTAGAAGATACTTCGCAAATCGCTAAGTACTTTTGTTATACCGAAGGTCTCTTATCAGGTCAGTCTTTATCGTTGATGTGTGATTGGTTTGAGCTGGACCCCAACACGCTCGTGATGTGGGAGGCTGCAACAGAGCAAACTGGATATCAGAACCACCTCGGCTGCCATGTGAGCTTGCTATACATACCTATTCCATCTGGTCTAAACTCAAGCGCGATTCTTGGGCTACGCTAGTCTAGTGATTCGGACATGGCCGAACCGCGCCGTCTTTGATCGCCCATGTCGCTGGGGAATGCCGGCAAGTGGGCCAAGGTTCCGCTTCTACCCTGAAGTTTCGGCGGTGGCATCGAGAGATACAGTGTGATGGGAGGGTAGATCATAACTCTAAAACACATCCTCGGGGAACTGCATGGCACAAGATTCAAGGAATCAACGTCCATAGGGTAGCCCATGGGGTTGATGATCACGCTGCTTTGCCGATACTAAATAGCCGTCTCTTCCTTTCGAATTGTGATGAGAATGTACAGATGACAAAGCATGGCGAATGCCTGACAAAGGTCCTGGCATCATGTTTGATCAAGACCTCTCTGAAAACTAAAGGAGAAAATGGAAGAGCACGTTCTTGCGTCAATAACTAATTAAATACAAATAATTAGACGGTAAGTGTGGTCATCTTTTCCCTGACAGAACTACCAGCCAAGGGTGTGTGCACCGGAACCTTTGTGTGAGGTCGATCGAGGGTTAGGTATCATTAGAAAAACATATGCTCCAGGCCAGAAAGTTTTGTCAAAAGAGACCCAAAGACACTAGAACCATCCTAAGGCCATGTCTGCCATATGTAGCATGATCACATAGTAGGGCTGGCTAGTCAAGGGTCGTTCACCGCCAGTATTGATTCGTCGGTAACTCCTGAGGCCTATCACAATTCGACTGCTAGGGTCAGTGAAATACTCTAGAACGTCTACAGTAGTGACGGCTGGTTCTCAGCTAGGCTTCGAGTAGTTGGCTCTAACATTTCTGCCCTAAAGAGTCGAGAAGCTCAGGTGCGCCCGATGATGGAGACCACGTCAGGCTGTTGGGAATCGCACAGCATCGCCATAGCAATGCTGACTAGTCCAAACTGTAATTGCGAAAGCACGCACCTTTGACTTGTCTATTTAAGGATCATCAAGGATGATCAAGTCAGACACACGTGTGTGCATACGCATTGCCGAGTCCAGATGACGGAAAAAAATCCCTCAAAGACGATAGCGTTTCCGCAACAGGTGATAATCATCGGCGCATATCCGAAATTTGGTCTAGCTTACATCTAGCATAATTCGTATCGTCGCCGGGGCCAACCAACTAACCATTTCCTTCGGGTTTCAGAGGGCATGGCCAATCTCCGTGCGCCGGGATGACGTTGCTGCTAGGGTCGAAAAGTAAAATGAACCTTTGTCAACTGCCGGGATTCTGACAGCGGACTGCTACCTACTGTGCTGATCAACAAGGAATCTATGATTATCGAACATGCTATCAAGACGAAGCAATATCTTGGTCGGCTTCCAAATCTATATAGCGAGAGCGGGAATATAGTCACGAACGGTAGAAGTGGTTGCAACCATTTGATATCATCTAAACACGTGTCGTTTTCAGCTCTCCCAATCTCAAACGGCCAAAGCATCATGTCAAAAGGTTCAGCTACAGAGGTTTCAGCAACTATTGGCCGATAAATGAGATTTGTTGAAGCATGCCCAAGGGTACACCACCCGATCTAGTAGCGAAAACCGAACCCCAGGGGCCGGCAATCGACCCTGATCCCTCCTCCACACTTCCCCAGGTTCTTGGGGTCGGCGTTGGTCTCTCGCATTCGATAGACTTGGCTCACTATCGACCCACATGGAGAGCTTTCCTTGTAAACCTTGTTAATGAAACGAGTCTAGTGCGGGAGGGTTGGTTGACTGCCGGCAAACTTGGATACCCCTGAAGACCAGCGTCGGGGAACAAATACCTGACAATTCCGCCCGACGGGGCCGCCCACATGTTCTTGGCTCAAGTGCTTGTCACACTTCGACACCGACAAAATGTCGACGACGTCGTCAACAATATCAACACCCCCGTTTTTCGAGCTGAGCTGGTCCATCCTCAGCACCGTCTGCATCGGGAACGTTCTTTTCGGGTTCCTTGTCTGTGGCATCACCAGGTTTACTCCTTTGGCCTTTGTACCAATCATCTCATCTGCTGCTGGAGCCATCGCGAATGGCCTCGCCTACTACACCAATTACGGAGATCACCCAACCGTGGCCACGGCCGTAACCTCGGTCCTTGGAGACATTCTCTGGCCGGTACGAATATTACTTTTGGTAATTCAAGTTGCGTCATCAACTGACAGCTTATCTCAATGTTCAGATCCAAGAAGTTGGGCTCTTGGTCTACAGCTACATCATTTTGCGACAACTCCTTACTGGAACCCGCTGGCGAGTGTTCAACGGGCTGTTTTGGGGCATCGTATCGTCCATAGTCGTGATCCGCGTTGTCATCATCGTCTTCCGGGTGCAATACATTCTCCACGGCGACCCAACACATCGAATCACCGTCAACTACGTCCATATTGGATATTTTGGCTTCATAGCTATTCTTGAATGCATCAGCGCCTATTTCCTCATTACCACGCTTATCGCCGTGGAGCGTACGTCACTGCAAGCTGCACTTCGCGTTGGCCTCTTTAGATACTTGGCACGAAGCACGGAAATGCGAGTGGCTCTTCTCGCATTGCAGGGTGTGTTTCGAACTGTTACACATTCCATCAAGAACCCGGGTCAGCAGGTTAGCAACATAGGCAGTCAGCTGGACCGATTTGCCTACGCTATTCTGTGTCTTTTCCCCGTTGTCTTATAGTAGGTGTTTGATTTGCTCCCTACCTCTCAATGTCCTGGAAGCTGTGAACTGACCATGCGCACAAAGCATCGATTTGCTCGCATCCAAAATCAAGTCTGCAGACCACGTCAACGGACTATCATCCCACACCGACCTAAACGCAAAGAGTCACTCAAGAAGTGGGCAAGAAAGACTGAGCAAGGTGGTTTCAGTTAAACTAAAACCAACTGAAGAGGGGGTTCACGCGTCTACGGCGGTAACTAGACGGCATAGTTCCCAGGAGTGCATCATTGAAATGGGTTCCATTCGGACGGGGCAATCTGACGTTTGATTGGAGAGCTGGATGTCAGCTAGTTCTCGACTCATCCCTCCTCCCTCACAACCGGACTACGCCCTTGAACCTTCCGAGCACCATGTCTGGTACAAAGACTCAACAGTTTATAGGCTGTTCTAATTATAGTTGCCATGTCCACCCAAAACTCACAGACCTCGCTACCGTCAGCGCTACTGGAACACCATAATACTCAAACGCGAATCGTGGCAACAGTGGCCAAGAAGACAAAGTAAGACCGATACGAAGAATGCTCGCACTGAGCTTGATGGAATCAGGAAGCAAAGAAGACATGGTGGTACATTGCGGAGTCGCGGTTGGATATTTCTTTATCCGCCATTCCTATGATTCGGTGGTAAAATATACCTACCTCCTCTTTTATGAGTACGTTATTGCAGCGATAACGGTATCGAGACCATATCCCCATTCTAACCCTCGTAGGACTTAGCTTTTCTAGTCAGCAGCAACATTAATAGTCTCGAACTACTTGAGTATCCGACAACATATACTACTGGTCCCGGCTTGTTGCAACTGCAGAGATCGTGGGGTTCGAGCGGCGGGCAAAGCAAGGAACCCCATTGCTGGGATTACTGGGGATTTAGCCTAAACATAATCAAATCGACTGCCTAATCCGACTCTGGAGCTTTATCTTCCTTGTCCCAAAGCATGCTTTTGCAGACGAATTTCCACGAGACATCGATGCAGCTTAATATTGTGGTGTGTGGATTATATATAGAGTGCAGACTTGCTATACGAAAGTCTGCTCTTCGGTGTCTATTCAGTAACCCTAATTTTGAGTGGTTGATACCTTTGTTTAGTAACCCTACCATGAAAGTAACCATTTTCTGTTCTTTACTCGCCCTTGTTCCTGTGGCACGCGCTCAAGTCGTTGGTTCGGCTTTTGGCTTCGCCTCAGGTACTACTGGGGGAGGATCAGCAACACCCGTTTATCCAAAGACCAACCAAGAGTAAGTAATCTATGTCTCACATCACTCTCCCGATTTGAAAGACTTGGAAAAGGCACATATTTGCTTTTCAGAAGATTGCTGACCGATCCAGGCTCTACTCTTATCTGACCGACGGCTCAGCTCGTGTCATTATGATCGACCGAACCTTTGACTTCCGCCAGGACGACGGTAGTACAACCGCACAATGCTGCAGTGACGACCGGACTACTAAATGTCCGGGCGGGAGTTCTGCTGGTCAGTTATGGATTGGCGACACTTGCGACTCGGGCACATGGCAGACTTGTACATACTACAACGCTCCTAGGACACCCATTGATGTCAAGAGCAACAAGTCGATTGTTGGTGTAGGAAGCAAGGGTGTGATCCATGGAAAAGGTCTGCGATTTCGTGGCGGTGTCAAGAACATCATTGTCCAGAACATTCACTTCACGGTACGTCGGAGGAAGCCATAGTATCAACTCGTTCTTCTATCTGTGTTCTGATGAACGTCGAACAGGAGCTAAACCCCCAATTCGTCTGGGGTGGCGATGCTATCACTCTGGATGACTGCGACATGATCTGGATTCACAGGAACAAGTTCTCCCTGGTTGGCCGCCAGTTCATTGTCTCTGGTTGGGGTCCTGCCGGGCACGTCACCATCTCGGATAACGAGTTTGACGGCAAGACAACTTGGTCCGCGGGCTGCAACGGCAAACACTACTGGAGCTTGTTGCTTATCGGTAAGAAAGATTGGTATACCTTCTCTGGAAACTGGATCCACGATGTCTCTGGCCGTGCACCCCATGTCGGCACTGGCGACTCTGCCATTTACATGCACGCCATCAACAACTATTTTGAGGTGACGACTTACCTATCATGATCGAATTTTGAAGCTCTTGTTGACACTGTGACATAGAACATTGGTGGCCACGCCTTCGACATTTCCGAGAATACCAACGTTCTCATCGAGGGCAACTACTTCCAGAATGTCGATACTCCCCTCACTTCAGGAAGCTTCACATCGGGCGGCCAGATATACTACATACAGACTGTTGCGGAAGCCAGCGATGCAAGTGACGAACTTGGCTTTATCCCAGAGTGGAACCGCCTTGGGGGCAGTAGTGGCACTGTCAAGACTATCGTCAGCCAGAACGTCCTCAATGCGTTCAAGTCGTTCAGAAATCAGATTACATGGGAGCACTGGAAGGTTGAGAATGTGCCCGCTAATGTCAAGGCTACTGCTGGCGTTGGCAAGCAGTGAGGAAGCTAGTAGTGTCTCTTTCAACTGAGATGATAGTCTCAACATGGTATCAAGTATTTCTCGCTTAGTACGGGATGGTAACGGGCCTGAGTGCGTCATGAGGAGTCAAGATATGACAGTGTACAGACCGCATTGAGAGTTTGCGCCCGAAGACGATCGGAGACCATGTTGCGTAGCTTGACAATAACTGGACTCCCAGCCCTCCGAGGCGGCTGACCACTCCGCCATCGATCCATTAGTCTTCTCATCACTTGGATCATTTCCCTCCTCTACTGTAGGCATGAATGTGAGTTCACGACAAGTGGACTCCATAGGATGATCCCAAATCCCAGAAGGCTATTCGTTGAACTTGTCGGTATTCGTGAGGCACTCCGCGTTCGGATCACCCAGTGCAAATGCCTCTCGTGCAGAAGGGAAGCAGTTCTCCAAACCTGGCTCCACAGTCGTCACTTGTAGTGCAAAACACAACGCAAGTCCCTTGGCTGCATTGTCCTCCACTGCTACGGGCTTGACAGTCGTCAGTCGTGCGGCACTCGACGCAATTTCCTCTACTACAGAAGGGGTTGGCTCCTCTGTTTAGAGCTTGACAGTCGGTATTCGTAGTTCACTCGGCGTTGGGATCAGTAGCAACGCAAGTTCCGGCATCGCAGAAAGGAGTAGCGCCATCACAGTCGGCATCCGTGGTGCACTCATCCGGCTGAGGAGCAGCGGTTGTGGGAGTGGAAGCGTCGGCCGTTACGGTGGTAGTCGTGGCCTCGGTGGTCGAGAATTCGGTGGTCGAAGCAGATGAGCTCGAAACGGTCTCGACCGAAGTGGTGGAGGTCAGACTTCCGGTTGCGGTCTCCGTCGTCGTCTCTGTCTCCGTCTCCGTACTCCTCTCGGACAGAGTTGAGCTGGTGGCGCTGAGACTTTCAGTTGCAGAAGACAGTTCAGAGGTCTGGGATGAGGTGTATGACGCTTCAGACGTAGTGGACAGACCTAGGTTTGCTCCAGTTAGCGCGTCTCTTCGATCACGTCCGTTTGTTGTTTGATACTTACTGGTAGGCCTGCATGGTCCAGCAATGGCGGAGTTTAGGCCAAAGAGGCCGACAGCTAGCGGAAGCAAGATGCGAGAATGCATTTCGGCTAGCAGCGAGGTATAAAACGAGTGACGATGAATAAATATGCCCCCGGAGGAGAAAACAACAGACAGAAAGAGTGACGAGGGTGAGTTTTAAAGGTGCAAAATCGGCCGGCTCGGGCAAGCCTTCAAGAGAAAAGGTCCAATATAAAAAAGGAAAACGAGAGTGCCGTGTTGCCCCTGACTTCGCTTCCCCAGACCCAGTTCTTGGGCTGAGCGAGTGCATACCAAGTAGTGTGGTGTTGGATGATTATGGTTGGCCACACCGATAGTTAGCTCTAGCACAGAAGTTGCAGTGCCTGGTTGGCCAGAAACTGCAGACACCCACATTTCAAATCTGCGGATTGCCAAAAATCACCTGTAGTCTCTGGGCTAGTGACTGCTTGACCTAACATGTCTATTGAGTTGAATCCGATACAGGGGCAGCTAATCTCAGCCTCAGCCTGGCGGCTCAACCCCGCGATCTGCCGAGTTGCGACGGGCCGAGTCGCGTCCACGGCTTTATCTTATCCGTTCGTTATCTTATCGATGCTGCTGAGTCATCTTGGTCTTTGTCAGCTCCCGGGTAGTCAAGATGTCTGAATAAAATCCTATTTAAACCTATTTTTTCTATCTAAAGCATCGCAATAGTAGTCAAATAAGTTTAGTAAAATAGTCTTACTTAAACTAAACAACGCAGGTGTATAATAAAATACTACGCCACCCCATGCACATTGGAGCGGCGATGGGGCGCATGGGGTATCCTCAGCCGAAGGCCGTGTGTCCGCGGGCCGGGAAGCTATTACTACTACCGCATTATCTACGTACTGATCCAGTGCCATGGCCATACTTGGTATTATATATCATGTAAGGACTCCGTGTAAGAACCTGTCGTTTCCTAAGCTCCTGATCCCTCATCTTCATCTTCATGCCATCCGGGGGAGACCCGTAGACCAGGTGATTACGATCAAATGGCGCATCCAACATCAAACC
>JWIW01000090.1:875146-1034287 GCA_000966855.1 Fusarium sp. JS1030
TGGAACCGACCTCGCCAGCGCCAATTCGAATGACCATGCTCTTGGGGTCGCGTGCCGAGGCATGGCCGGCAGAGTCAACCTCTGGGTTGCTCGCACCCAAGTGGGTTCTCTTCTTTGTTCGTTTGCGCGCCATTGCTGAATCTTTTTTTCTTGTCGGTGGTTTTTGCTGAAGCTGCAAGCTGGGGGACCCGTCGCAAATCGCAGCAGGAAAGAAAAAAAGTTTGGCGGGGACTAGCGATAAGACTAGCGCACGTGCGATAAGAGACCCCACTAAAAACTTTCTTGAAGGTCTTCTTCTCAACCCCAAGGTAGAGTTCCCAGAGTGTGAATCACCACAATTCCCCTCACAACCTGCCCAAGATGAACGCCGCCAAGCGAAGAAAGATCGCGCCCGATGCGCCCAAGAAGAAGAAGGCTGAGGCTAAGGAAGTCCCCCCAAATGCAGCCTCCGAGCCTTCTAGCGACGAGCAATCTGAGGAGGAGTCTACTACTCTAGAGGAGCCGTCTGCTGAGGAGGCGGCCGCCGATGCTCCCAAGAAGACGTTCAAGGACTTGGTAGGGCTTTTGGACACCCCTTTCAATACAAGCGACTAATCATGGGTTAGGGTGTCGTCGATGCTCTTTGCGAAGCTTGCGAAGCTCTGAATTACAAACATCCCACGCCGATCCAAGAAAAGTCCATCCCCGTCGCTCTCGAAGGCCGAGACATTATTGGCCTCGCAGAAACCGGTAGCGGAAAGACAGCTGCCTTTGCTCTCCCAGTTCTCCAGGCACTTCTCGACAAACCCCAACCGCTGTTCGGCCTCGTCCTCGCCCCGACTCGAGAATTGGCGACCCAGATCGGCCAGGCCTTTGAGGCGCTGGGTGCCCTGATCTCGCTACGATGCGCCGTAATTGTGGGAGGCCTGGATATGGTTCCCCAGGCGATTGCGCTTGGAAAGAAGCCGCATATCATCGTGGCGACTCCGGGTCGATTGGTGGATCACCTTGAAAAGACTAAAGGTTTCTCCTTACGTACTCTCAAGTACCTCATCATGGACGAGGCCGATCGTCTGCTCGACATGGATTTCGGACCCAGCATTGACAAGATCCTCAAGTTTATTCCCCGTGAGCGACGGACGTATCTCTTCTCAGCCACCATTAGTTCCAAGATTGAGAGCTTGCAGCGAGCCAGTCTACGGGACCCCGTTCGTGTGAGCATCAGCTCCAACAAGTACCAGACCGTCTCAACACTGCTGCAGCATTACGTTTTTATTCCTCACCCGCAGAAGGACACGTACCTTATCTATCTAGTCAACGACCACGCTGGCCAGTCCACAATCATCTTTACCCGCACCGTCTGGGAGACGCAGCGCATTGCCATTTTGCTGAGGACGCTTGGCTTTGGCGCAATCCCGCTCCACGGCCAGCTCTCTCAATCCTCTCGTCTGGGCGCGCTCAACAAGTTCCGCGCCGGCACCCGCGATATCCTTGTTGCCACCGACGTTGCCGCGCGTGGTCTGGACATCCCCAAGGTTGACGTCGTCATCAACGTCGACTTGCCCCAAGACTCCAAGACATACATCCACAGAGTCGGACGAACTGCGCGTGCAGGAAAGTCTGGTGTGGCCATCAGCCTTGTGACGCAGTACGACGTCGAGATCTACCTGCGCATCGAGGCGGCGCTCGGCAAGAAGTTGAAAGAGTACCCCGCCGAGAAGGAGGAGGTGATGGCGTTCCAGGCGCGTGTCGAGGAGGCGCAGCGACACGCGAGAGTCGAGATGAAGTCGCTGACGGAGGCAAGGGGCCAGAAGGGAAGCACTCTAAAGGGCCGAAAGGGCAAGAGAGACGGCAAGCGGAGGAGGGACGACATGGACAAGGAGGAGGGTTAAACTATGACTTGCATGTTGTTTTAGGCGTTAGGTCTAGGTGGGAAAATGGGACAGTGCTGAATTGCTTCGTTGCGAAGCTCGTTTACCATGCCTCGTGGTTGGCTAACTGTCCTCGACATTGTTGAAACAAAGACAGCCATCAGAACCGCAACTCCAATCTCAAGCTGACCCATCTTGAGTAACGAAACAGTCGAGTCGTGCAAGCTGACCCAACACCCACGAGAAAGGCATCTCGTGTTACAAACCCCCAACTCAGCCCTACCACCTGCTCAATCAGGCAATTCTTTGGCAATAATTATCGCCGTCACACTACCAACTTTAAGATTAAATTGGGCGTTGTTTCTCGTGTAGCTAGCCTCCCCATCTCATATGTTTGAAACATTCCCAAGACTCTGGGCACCACAGCCCCCCAGCGCAAATCTGCCGGTAAATCGTCCCAGCAAAGCGGCCGCCTCAGCAGGGATACCCAAGATCCGTCGTCTCTACTTACTCTGATGCCTAGCGGGCTGTATCGTGAATGGCTGCGCGCGGGTCTTTGCAGCGTCAGCTCGTTTCATCTCCACGCGCTGGCGCCGACAGGGGCCCATGTCGCTGGTGGCGGCCGCTCCCGGAGGAGGGCTTGCATCTTTTGTTTGACGATTTTGCATATTGAGATGAAGGGAGGACGAGAGGGGGGAGGCATCGCGGATGGCTCGGGGAGAGAGGTATATAGATGATGGGCAGGTCGACTTGAGGCAGAAACTTAAGAGTCATCATTCTTGCTTTGTTTAGTCTTTCATTCGTTTCTTTAGGTGCCTAGTTTGCATCGGTCCTTTCATTCACTATCATTGACTGATACCAATACTTTACGCTCTTTGAAATCAATTGCTTCAGCCATGTTCACTTCTACTGTCCTCCTGTCCCTCGCGGCCTCTGCGAGCGCCCACATCGCCTCCTGGAACAAGGGAATGTACTGTCGTGTAAGTCTCAAAAGCCTCCTATAGTCAGTTACAAACATCTAACAAGGTCGTCAGGGCGGCAACGACACCTCGGTCGACAACGCCAACACCAACCTCGCCGTGAACCCTCTATACGAACTCAAGAAGGACCAGTGGTGGATGCAAGCCGAACGCGGCTGCGACCTCGTCCCGCCTCCCGATGGCGAGTTTCTCGAGCTCCCCGCCGGCAAGTCTTTCATGACCGAGCTCGCCAACAACCGCGCCTTCACCACGCTATCCTACGACGGCAAGTTGACCACCGACTGGCAGGATGGCAAGAACCGCTCCATGCCCTGGAGGGGACCTGGTAATCCTCCTGGATGTCTCATGGAGGGTGGAGACGGCTCTGGTGGTGAGTTGCACACCAGGAGCATTGAGACAACTGGTGGAACGGCTTGGGCTATTTCATACGAGAGCGATATCAAAAAGGTCACCATGGACAACCTAGTTGTCTTTTCGGTTCGATACTAGTAAGCCCCTCATTCTCTGGAACCACTGGTTTTCAGTTTGAAAACTAACACACAATCAGCTCTCCCTTCTTCCGCGAGACTTGGTACGATGTCCCTGCCGATATGCCGGAGTGCCCCGAGGAAGGCTGCTACTGCGCCTGGCTCTGGATTCCTGATGGTTGTAAGTACACAACTCTTGTAATACCTTTAATAATCGCATCTAACAACTTCACAGGCGGCCAGCCAAACATGTACATGCAGAACCACCGCTGCAAGGTCACAGGCAGCACATCCACCAAGAAGCTCGGCAAGCCCAAGGCACCTGTCTGGTGCCGGGACGACCCCAGCAAGTGCGTTCCCGGTCCTAAGCAGATGATGGCGTGGAACCGTAAGTCACCCAACTATAGGATGAACTAGAAAGACAAGTTGTTCTAACTTGAATTACAGAGGCCGAGGGCAACAACGTTTCCCCTCCCCAAGGCAAGACTCCCACGTACAACCAGCGAATGGGCTTCATGGACGGTGCTCAGGACGACATCTTTGTGGACGCGTAGACTTTCAAGTCTTGACTCTCGAAAGTATGTTGTTCTGGGGCCGCGGGTGTCGTGACGACTGTATTTATATATGACATGTCCTTCCGGAAGGATTTGTCCCTTGATTCTCCCCAAGCTATTCCGCTTGGGCCTTTTTATTCAATCAACAAGATTATTTATTAGAAACTCTTGACACTACCCCTAATATGCCGTGCTTCACTTGAGAATGGATTTACCTGACCGTCGTCCGCAGTCTGCTCCTCGTGTCGCCGTGTAGTGCATGTAAACTTGTCAGCTAAACCGGCCTAATGGCTGAATCCGGTGTATATCGCCGGTGAAGCGTAATCAATCAGCTGCGACGTTAGAAGTTCAATAGTGCGGCGATTCCTTTCCGCGGACGTTTCCGTATAAGGTTGATGAACTCTCCGAAAAGTGTGCCAGGTCTTGTTCTGATTGGATCGCATTCAGGCTTTGAAATGCGTTAAAGTTGGCTCTAGAAGAACTTTGAATGCAAGTAAGTGGAGACTAAATAATGTTTTCTGTAAGTGAGAGAGAGTTTTGTCGCTGTAAACACCAAAACTTTATGTCGTGGCTGGTGGCATCTACACCAACCAGCATGTTGAAAAATGCAGAGAAACGCGAGAAATCTGGATCCTCAACTCTCGGGGCATGGCCGGTATAAGGTTACAAACGGTCGGTCCACTTTATCGCCCACATATAGAAACCACCCCACTGCCCGGAGGGGCCCAAGTGTCGGTATCAGTCGTGATGCTGCCACTTTCAACACCATTCATTGGGTGGAGTTTACACTGGGAGATCTTTTCTGGAACCAGACTAGAAGTTGAAGATACAGACGTCAAGCCAACCCTGAGCGGCGCTTCGGCGGATTTGGCCAGACCGAAGCGCCGAGCCTCATAGTATATATACTCTCACTTATAAGTCACCATGATGGATACATTCAGTATTCATCACTGCAATTACAATGGGCTCATACTCACCCCCAAACAAAGCGCTCTGGCTCTCCAGCTTCGACAAGCCCCTGTCCCTCATCGACCTCCCCATCCCCGAAGCAACAGCAGGAACAGTAGTTGTTCGGATCCTCGCCGCTCCCATCGTCCCCTACACACAGCTCGTCCACTCGGGCAAGCTCCCGCAGCTCAACCTCAGCCTCCCTCTCGTCCCCAATCCAAACGCCGTCGGCCGCGTCCACGCCGTAGGCCCTGATGCTGTCCGTCTTAAGCCCGGCGACCTCGTGTACGTCGACGCTACTATTCGCGGTCGCGATGATCCCAGTGTCATGATCATGTCGGGACATCATGGAGGCGAGGGAGAAGAAGGGAGGAAACTCATGCAGGGCGAGTGGCGTGACGGCTCGTTACAGCAGTATCAGCGTGCGCCATTAGAGAATGTGTACTTGTTGAATGAGCAACGGCTACTTCAGGATTGGGGCTATTCTCCTGCCATACTGCAGAGCATCGCCCACTACAGCGTTGCTGGTGGAGCCATCATGGAAGCAGCCGATGTTAAGGTCGCCGAGACAGTCATCATTGGCCCATCTGGAGGTTCGTTCGGTGGTCTCGCCGTGGAAATAGCCCTTACACTCGGCGCCACTGTCATCGCTCTTGGCCGCTCTGAGGATAAACTCATCGCCATGAAGCAGAAGCTAAACAACCACCCACGTCTCAACTACGTTGTCATGACCGGCGACAACGACACCGACACCGCAACCATCTTACAAGCAACACCCAACGGCGCCGGAGCAGATGTCTTCAACGATTGGACACCAGGCTCACTTAATACAGCTCCCTTCCTCCCAGCTGCAGTAGGCGCTCTAAAGCGACAAGGAAGGGTCGTACTCAGTGGCGGTACACCCGGTCACCTCGAGATCCCCTACCACGTCCTGGTGCACAAGGACCTCAAGATCATGGGCAAGTGGATGTGCGAGCGAAACACCCTCAAGAAGCTCATCACTATGATGGAGAGTGGAAACCTCAAGATCGGCGTGGAAAGCGGCACAGAACTGGCCGTCTTCAGTCTAGAGCAGCATCAAGAAGCGGTAGAGCACGCGGCCAAGAATGGCGCCTGGAGGAACTACACTGTCATTGCCCCCAATGACCACTAATGGCGGCATGAGTAGACACACTTAGAATTCACCTGTACTAGGATCCATTACAATTAGAGGGCTACATAGACGGGCAAATAGATCACATCATCTCCATTGATACAAGCAAACCCTTGTAGCTACCATTGCGAATGCCGTCCTGTCTGTATCCCTTATCCTTAGCAAACCTCTCAACGCCAACCCGCTGAAGCCTCGATAGTATTGGTACACTCAGTCCTCGAAACGCCCTATTCAGAATCATTTTCAGCTTCCGGAGTAACCTCCGCCGTCCTTGCAATCACGGTATCCTCCGCCATCTCCGTGTCCTCGTCCTCTTCTTCTTCCTCTTCGGCCTCCTCGGCTTCCTCCTCGCCGTCGCTTTCTTCAGCTTCATCGTCTCCCTCACTCTCACTATCAGCGTCCTCTCCACTGGACTCGATGCTGTCCGAGTGCCGTCCCAGGTTGGGAAACATGAGCCCTGGCGGCATCTCCTCGTCGTAGCCTTCCGGTACATCACTGAGATCGCTCTCATCATCTGCTGAATCGTGGATGCTACCCGCCTCGCTCTCCACCTCTTCCTTGCCACCTTTTTCTTCGGTAACATCTTCTTCAGCAATCTCCTCCTCAGCCACCTCCTCATGCTCCTCATGCTCTTCGTGCTCCTCGTGTTCTTCATGCTCTTCATGCTCTTCGACCTCCTCAGCATCCTTCATGTCTACGTCACCATCCTCTCCGGCTTCACGTCTGACTTGGGCGTCAGGTCCCTCCTCGTCACTACCGGCTTCGCTCGCAGGCGGGTTAGGAGTGTTGCTACCACGCTTGCCGCTCGAGACGCTGCCGACCCGGCTCTTACTCGACTTAGGAGCTTCCAAAGCACGGATAACGGCTTGCTCAGCCTTGCGCAAGACATCCGGTCTCCGAACACCGGCTCTCCTGGCTCGGGGCGCTGCTTCTTGCTTCTCCGGTTCAAGGGGAGTCGCAGTTCCTGTGATACTCTCCTGTCCGTTGGGTGGGTTGAGTATGCTGGTGAGGGAGCTGCTGGCCTTCGCCTCTGCCTGAGCTGCCTCGAGCTGCGCCGCGACCTCCTTGGCGTGGTGTCGCTCCTCGACAACTTTGCTGGGCTCAGGGCCTGGCAGAGTCTTGGCTATCTCAGAGTAGATCTTAGAGTAGCAGTCATTGAGCAGATCATCAATCGGCGCAACCTTCATCAGGTTCGCGTTGAGCTTTTTGAGTTCGATCGCCTCCTTCATACAGTTGAAGACGGGAACCTCAGCGCCATCGCTGGCGGCCCAGTCCGCAATCCTCTCGCCAACCACCTCAAACTCCTCGCTCGACAGTGACTTGAATGCATCGTCCACCACTGGGGACACGTGGTAACCCTGTCGCAGCAGTTTGAGATAGGCCATGCAGCATGACTGCCATAGATCCGTGAAGTGATAAAAGTCTGCGCCCTTCTTACGCAGCCGTCTTAATAGTTGCTCCAGGTTGCTGCGGTCGGCCATGATGACTAGCAGCTTTGTCATGAAGCGGCTGTATTGTTCCGTGTAGACATGATGTCGGCCAGGCCTCTCCGCATCACACTTCCAGACATTCATCACCATTGTTTTCGTCACCATGCTCTCCCTAAGAACCCCGAACGCGGCCCTTGCTTCGACGTTGTTGTCGGTGGTCGATGCCTGGTTGCCTTCGTCGAACAATATTCGTGCGTGTCTCATGATGATTCGGTGCTGCCAGTTAGATTTGTCCTTGTCTCTCAATTTGGTCAGGCTGGGTATGATGTACTCTTCCCAGTCTTCAGGCTCTGAGAAGGAGGCGAAGTGGTCGTCGGGGTTGACTTCTAGGCCGAACGGTTGCTGGGATAGGATTGCAGCGCCCTCGGTAGATGGTAGATCTCCTCGCATTACCAACTTGTGCACAATAGACACGATCTTGTAGTGTGGTTCGAGAATCGGGTCACTGCTCCTCGATCTCCGAGCATCGTGTGCAACTTTCACAGACTTCTTGAGGGTGTCCAGGAGTGTCTCAATACTAATCTTTGCACTCATGTCCTTGATGTCGAGCTGGTCGTCAGGAGTCTGATACATTTTCCAGTAGCATTTGGCAAGCATGTAAGGGTTCCTAGTGTTACGTTAGCCACGATCATCGCCGAGATCCCGCTTAATACTTACTTCCAGTCGGATGGCTTCCGCTTCATCGCCATCTTGAATAGTTTGGCGGCAAACTTCCAGACCTTATACTCCTTCATCTGGTCGTGAAGAATCCTCTTGAACGTCCCGGCACCCATATTCTCAATGAAGAATCGCTCCTGGTCCGAGTGCTGGAAAGGTTCCATCGCAAAAGGTTCGCGACTTGATGCGTACAATCGCATCGCAAACTTGTGGTAGAGGTCGTGCAAAGGATCTCCATCATGAGTCTCTACATCCACATTACGCGAATGTGAAAGCGCAAGGGTATAACAATGGATAGCATTGCGCTGGAACTTAACCAGTTCAGCGCGGTCCTTGTTCATCTTGTCTGCTGTCCAAAGGACAGCTTCATCCAACTCGTAATCGAAACACTCAGCCAAGCGAAACCAAGCATCCCATCTATCCGAGGTGAACTGCAGCTGTAACCTCAAGAACGTCGCGCCAATCCGCAGATCATCGGTAGCGCCAGGCGTTTGGCGACGGTTGAGGTCAACGCCTTTGAACTTTGTCAAAGCCATCATTCCCAGCAAGAAGAACCAACCATGCCTCGCAAGGGCGGTCTCTGGAGTGTTGACAGAGACGGCATCTACCGAGACGTCCCCTAGAAGGGCTTGATACAAGCGTAGAGGATGAATCGGCTTCTTCAAATACTCGGTAAAGTTGCGCAGGTTGTGATACATCTGAGGCGTCGACTTGGTTTGACCAATAGTCTGCTGCATGTGATCAATTGTCGTCTTCAAGTCTGACTTAAGAAGATCCTTCATGGGCATGCGATTAGCGAGGATGGTAACTCTCTCGACCAGTTGCATGGTTTGTCGCTTCTCCAGCTTCTCAGGTGGACAAGCATGATCTTG
Source organism: Fusarium sp. JS1030 (assembly GCA_000966855.1). Classification (NCBI taxonomy): domain Eukaryota; kingdom Fungi; phylum Ascomycota; class Sordariomycetes; order Hypocreales; family Nectriaceae; genus Fusarium; species Fusarium sp. JS1030. Next base: position 884,118 of record JWIW01000090.1, read on the forward strand.
GACCTCCCACACACCAGCACCAAGTTTTAGGCCATGTAGATCATAGAGTACTTGTCCCAAATAATCTTCCCAGTTCTCAATGTTCTTCAGCTTGAGAAGCTCAACGCGCATGACCTTGAGGAAGATCTTGTTAGATGCCTTGCAGAATTTGCGGAGGCCGATGACCTGATGGACCGCGGCAAGGTAGTCGGCAAGATCGTTTTCCGGGCCAATGATGCAGTTCTCCTCGTTAATTGCGTTTTTGAACATGGTGTACTGGAGACACCATGCTCTGACTTGCATTTCCCGTAGCTTGTTCTTCAGTGACTGAAAAGCAGACTTGGTGGCAGCGTTACCTGAAGGCTCCGGTCTGATTCCGACGCGGAATTCGTCTTCGCAGAGAGTAGCCACGTGTAGTAAGCAGCTCACCTTGGCGAGAGCCGCTGTCGTGGATTTGATGTGGTCGTCGTCGATAATTTCGAATGCCCCGTTGTCGTTCAGCGCGGAAAAGAGCGCTTGGATCAGGAGCTCGTCCAGGGACTTCAGAGTCCGCATGAAGAGCAACTTCCGAGACTCTGGCGAAGTTTTGGCATATGTCTCATTCTCAAGGTCAGAGACAATCAATTCGATACTCTTGAGACAACAAGAAAACTTCTTGGTTGTGTACTTGATAGCATCATACGCATCGCCCAAACGTGACCATAGGAACAGCCTCAACTCTGTACTACTGTTATGAAGAAACTTCCAAAGGTCTTGCAGCCCCTGACTTGCACAGTCCGAAATGGGTTTCTGGCGCTTTTCACTCGTCGAATTTGCATCGTCCTCATCATCGGGCTCAGAGTCTGATTCTTGAGTCGGTGCACAGACAGATGATGGGTTGAGAACAGGCTCCAGTGTTTCGATGACATGAACAGGATTCTCCATATCATCTTGAAAGAGACCAAGGAAAAAGTCCATTGTTGTCAACTTTGAGATTTCTCGATCAGCAGCAGCCGGTGAGATGGTCGGCATAACCACGTTGTTGGGGAGTGAGATAACCGGCACCTCCTCCTCGGTGAGGTAGTCTCGAAGAGACGTCCACATAAGGAGAATGTGTTCTCGCACGGGATTATCGGAAAGCGATGACACCAAGACCGAGGCCCACAAGAAACGCGCTGAGAGGGCATCGTTTGATGCGCGGTCCAATAACTGAACATATGCTGAGGCGACATCAAGCCAACGTCCCAGTCGATACTTGGTCTCCATTCGAGTCGCATAATCAACAACACTGCTAGGGTTGGTGATTCTTTCGTAGATGTCGATGTGAAGCTCGAAAAGCATTGGCACAATGGTCTCGAGCTCCGCCAGCTTTTCGGGGGAATCAGCTGCCAGGTCCATTTCGTCCGTGACTCTTTGGTATAACGCCGAATCAACACGGTTGAGCATTTGGACCACGGATATCTTCATCTTGTCGGACCATTTTGATGTTGTGTAGCTGTGGCTGATTGCTCGGACCCATTCAAATGCAATGTCCTCACCTGTCATCCACGATCGGCAGCTTCCTATCTTCCTCGCAAAACATTTCAAGCCCTGTGCATCGTCAAATGCCGGCATCAATGTCTGGTCTTGTGACCCGGTCTTCGCGTGCTCCAGGAAAGACGACAGCCCGAGGCTAGCTTGCTCATTCTTACTAAGAAGGGCCCTGGCAACTTCTTCGCGAAAGTTGACAATAACACTGCGCAGATCCTTCGCTGCAAGCTTCGTAACTTTAGCAGGTCGATCCTCGGTAGCGCACGAATCAACGAGCTCGGTGATGAACTCCAGTGTAGACTTGTCGTCCACGCCCAGGTTCTCGAGAACACTCTTGGTCATTTGAAAAAGGTTCTGGTCAGCCCCCTGATAGGGCTGCAGCTGAGTCGCAATCAACGTGCTCGGATCGGTTGTCTCCTCCAATTGCTGAGTCTCTCTTCGTCGCACACGTTTGCTGCGCTTTTCTGCCGTATTTTCTTCATCCGCGCCATCCGGTAGTCCTGCTGTCGATTGTGATCTTTTTCTTGTGGATGCTCCATTGCGCTCTTTTTGTGGCTGATCAGCCGCTTTCTGGCCATCCTCCTGATCGTCGGGTGTTGCCTTCTTCTCCTTGGCTTCCTCATCTGCAGTGTCTTTTTCTGCAGCCTTGTCCTGTTCGACGGGTTTGTCGGTCTCGGGCTGCACTTCAGGGCTCGCGCTTTCCACTTCAGTCGGTGACGTCGTCATGTCGGCATCCTCCAGAGAGCTCTGGGCGATATCATCAAAGGTGTCAAACGCGTCAACCGCATTCTCGAGGCATGACATAAGTTCCGTCCCAAGATCAGCCCAAGATGAAACAGGCTTGTTAGAGCCCTTGTGACCGGCTGACTCTGCTTTACTCTTCTCGGCTTCTTCCAGCACTTGTTCTTCAGCAACAGGGCTTTCCGGAGGTGTCAGCGTTTGGGTAGGGTCGGGAAGGAAAGGTATAGGATCGAGATGGCGCTTGAGAAGGGCGGGCATCTCCTTCTTTAGCCACGGTGTCATCGAAGGATGTGACAGAGCCATTTCGTCGCCGAGAATCTGCAATTGCTCCTTTAACTGTTCACCCGCCAGACCTTCTGCTAATGAGGGAGGCTCGACTTCTCCTACAGCCGGATCATCATCCAGCTCGATTGCAGCCTCCAGGCAGTATCGTTTGATGCGAGTGCTGTTCATGGCAGCAGCAAAGCGGGCGGCTCGTCTCCAAAGCTCCGGGTCTGAAGGGTCTTGGTCCAATGCAACTGTCCAGCTGTCCAATACCTTGCGTGCATCGTCATCATGATATTTCAGTCGCCGTTTTTCCTTCCAGGCTGGATTCGAGACTGATTCGTCCTTGTACTTGTCCACGAAGAGTTGGCCGTAGTTCTTGTAGGAAAGATACAATGCCTGAGAAAGGCTTGCTGCAACACCATCTGCACCTCCAGCATCAACATCAAGCTCATCCGCGAGTGGATCCAAATTGGACACTTCTGGCTGTCCGTCTGCATGTCGTTCCGCTCGCTCGTAATCGGTTTTCGCCTCGCGGTATTTGAAGATCTCGGATTCGAAGAGCTCATCGTAAGCGGCATCTGCGGCTTCGCGCGACCGAGCGCCCTGCGCATGGAGCTTCAGGGCATTCTGAAAGCGTTTAAGGGCTTCATCAACCTAGATGGAAGTCAGAATGGTAATGCGACCGTGGTTCTGAGGTAATGAGCTTACGTGAAGCTCTTTCGTGGTATCGATCTGCTCATCAACGTTCTCCTCTGGTTCGAGGTTGATAGCTTGGAACGGCGGCTGTGACTACAAATTAGCATTGAAATTGAGAGTCAAGCGCAGAAATTTTACCATATCGGCGGTCGCAATGCTTCCGGAGCAATGGCCGACATCCGTGTTCGCGGCAAAGAGATGATTCTGTCCAGAGCTAACGTTGTTTAAAGGCGAGGGTTTGAAGACACTTCAACTTTCTTGGCAGTCATTAACCAAAGCTCTGGAACCGCGTTCTAGACGCGATTGGTCCTCAGCCTCGTCAAGCCACAAGGCCAAGAATGCCGTGGAAGGAGCACGTGGGATGTGGCGCAGCACAAGGCTGCACGTTCCCAGATGTGGCCCATGAACCTAGCAGCTCCAGCTATCAAGCCAGATCTTAGGGGCCAGCAACGGTCGACTCCAACCTGGAACATCTCACCCCAATTCTGCGACCGCTTAACAAAGAAAGTCGCAACCTACGACCCGCGGCAGCCGATCAACCTATTCATTTCAAGGACCTTTGTATATGAGCTTCGTCCTTCCATAGTCGCCCGTCCACCGCCAAACCGACTCCAAGGAGCTTGCCGCGATGGTTGCGCCAGCGGTGCCGGAGTGAGCGCAGCCGCTATCCAGACCTTCGCAACACAATAGCTTACAACGATTAGGATCACCGAGGAGATCCTCCACGAGTCGATTGACGCCCGAACCGAATCGCTTGCCGGTCTCAGAGAGCTTGGCCCTCCCGATCTCGTTCACCTCCTGAAGCACGCCGTTCGAAACCCAGCGAAACAGGTAGGCTAGATGGCCTTGGCGCAAGGGAGATGAAATACTGATATGTCAAGACCGGTGTCTATCACCATGTTACCGGTGTCGATGCGTCTTCCTCGGCTAGTCTTGCAGCGTACATCAACACCCTGACCTACAAAGAGTCCGGTCCCAATGCGACAAACAAGATCGTCGAGGGTGTATTCTGGTATGTTGTCTCGTTCCGGGCTATCCATGCCAGTGCTAATGCCTCTCAGCTGCTACAATGCCTTTTCCCGTCTGGACATGCGCGTGCATGTATCCATTCCCGGAACCGTGGAGAGCTACTGCGTCGACGAACGAGGCGAGAAGAGGAAGGCATCGGAGGATCTCTGGCTAGAGACCTATCTGTGCAGCGTCCTACGAGCATACTCATACGCCGATGACGGCAGCGGTGATACTATTCGAAAGATCATGGGCGTGCGGCGATTCAACCCTGTGACCAACACTGAGACCGAACATCGCTTCCTCCACGCGGCAGAACAGCTGTTCTTCAGGGGTATGTCACTTGAATACCAGATACTTGGCCTAGGCTGACTCTTTAGGATGGCAATTGGGCTCCGACTCGGTGGTTCAGGTGCCCACCAATGTGTGCAACCATTTGACGACTGGCCTACTAAAGTACCTCGAAACGACCGGCCGATACGCCTCTGGTATCAACCTCTTTGAGAAGCTCCGAACGCAAAGTGTCGAGGTTTCTTCTTTGCTGTCAAAGGTCATGTTCATGGGGCACGAAGAGGTTGCGGGTGTCAGGACCCTACACCAGTCTTTGCAGGAGACTCCCATGGACTACGTCATGCTGGACACTCAGGCAGAGTTCCTCATGCACAAGGCCAATAGTGCCCCTACCCCAGAGCTAAGGGAGGAGAGACTGAAGATGGCTCTTGGATGCGCAGACCGAGCTACCGTGGCTGCCCCAACTGAGTTCAGCACTTGGGCTAGGCTCGCACAAGTCTATGTGGCCATGGAAGACTGGGATAACGCCCTCACTATCCTTAACTCCTGCCCTATGTTCACCTACCAGGACAAGGATACACCTCTGATGCCTGAGCCGAAGGAGGTTCACTTACCGACCCTTCCCGAGACCCGACTCGACGAGATCGACAGTGAACCCGAGTCAAGATATTCGGAGCAAGTTGATCCAAGCTTGCTCAACCTCCGAGCAGCATCTTACCGCGGCACCTTCAAGCAGGCGTACGATATCTTGACCGAGATGACGGCCAAGATTGGCTGGGACCAGTTGTTGAAGATTCGCAGTAACGTCTTTGTGATGGAGGATGAATATCGTACCGAGAAACAGGAGGCTACCCAACCGGCTGCCCCGACAAAACGTAGCCCTAGCACGGACGGTCTGCGTGGCACGCCTGATCAAACTTCTAACGGCGAAGAGGAGGGGAGCGAAACACCCGAAAAGCCCACCGACGCCAATGCTGATACCAGCGAAAATGCCGATGCTGAACGTGTTGATGCCCCGGCCACCAATGGCAATGGAAATGGCAACAGCGAAGAAAACGGCATTGAGAAGCCTTCGAACACCATCGACCCTGGGGAGGCGAAGGCAGCAGATAGCGAAGTAAGTCGAGGTCATGGGGACGTTTCTAGAGTTGGACACTAACGATGTGATAGGCAGCTAAGAACGACGAGCATCTGTCGAAGCTCAACACCAAGCGACTGTGTGAGCGCTGGTTGGACAGCCTCTTCATGGTCCTCTACGAGGACCTGCGCGTTTACACCATCTGGCGCACCCAGATGGCCCAGTACCGTGCCCAGCAGATGCAGTACAAGAAGTCAGCGGAGGAGTGGGAGATCCTGGGCTCCCTCGCTGAGCGCCTTCAACACGTCGATGAAGCAGTCGAAGCCTACCGGGCTTGCTTATCGATCCGATTCAGCCCCAAGGCCCTGGCTGGCATCCTCCGCGTTTTCGAGAAGACCAAAAGCACGAGGGAGACGGTGGCTTCTGTCATCCGACTGGTGACATGGCAGTACCGGTGGTACAGCGAGTTCAGTCCCGAGCTCCTGCACACAATACGGACCTTGATCGAGGATGAGGGAGCAGTCAAGGTTCGAAGCATCATCCAGGCAACGAGCCTACCTCAGAATGTGTTGGATTTGACACACCACTACGCTGCGCTGTGCGCGACGTTCCGGAGCAGCGGTACGGATGGTTAGAGTCTACGGGATGCTCTTATGGAAGACCTGTTTCAAATGGTTTATGGGACTCATGGAGGACGGCGGCTTCGTTGATACGGGATAGATATATGAGGGTGTGTCGGTTGCGGTTTCGCAGGGGAGCGATGTAATTGCTATTGAAGGACCTCTGAAGCAGGGTGAAAAGTTTCAGTTCAAGGATACCCTGTTCTTGTTGGTGGCAGGGCGCTCCAGCAGATGCAGCCTTTAAACAATTGTTTCCTTGCAATCCATGGGGTGTTGTCAAGTGTTTCATTGTTCTAAGCCTTTCCGAAGGTCCAGCAAGTTCATTTCGATCTGGCTGTCTTGGCGAGGATCTGAGTTAGAACTGAGTTCCAGTCTCTAGGCACGCAGACAGTTTGTAACATAGGTAGTCAATAAATACGAGAAAAGAATCAGTTTCTATCAAGAGGTCTAACAAGGAGTTGTAGCAGTTCAGAAAACAATCCCAGCCAACGTTAGAGGCTTACTCAGCGGTGAGCTTCTATCGCTGGCTCGGCCGCTAACATACAGCGGATGACCCCGCGCGGGGCATCCACCAGCAACCATCGACAGCCCAAAATTTTGAAGTCTCCATTTCGTCACTTCTTCATTCCTCTACCATACACACGATCAAATCACAAGACCGCCGCCTCAACTCTCTCGCCAGCTCGTTCTCTAGCTCATCGACCTCATACACAGTGCAAGGCAAGACGCGATGGCCTCTTCCTCAACAGGCGACGCTTCGTCTGCGTCCGAGCAGCCTGTCGCCATCGTCTGCGTCGGCATGGCAGGCAAGTGATAACCAAACCCATCCATTCCCATAGGTATCTAACGACCGCTTAGGATCTGGAAAGACAACCTTCATGCGCCGCATCAACGCTCACCTGCACGAGAAGCAAACCCCTCCCTATGTCATCAATCTCGATCCTGCCGTTCTGTCCGTTCCCTTCGAGTCCAACATCGATATCCGCGACTCGGTCAACTACGAGGAGGTCATGAAACAGTACAACCTCGGTCCCAACGGCGGTATCTTGACGTCACTAAACCTCTTTGCTACAAAGGTTGACCAGATTGTCAACCTACTCGAGAAGCGCGCAAAGCCCGACCCCGAGAAGCCCGACCGCAAACCCATCGACAGGATCTTGGTGGACACACCAGGCCAGATCGAGGTCTTTGTCTGGTCTGCCTCTGGAACTATCCTTCTCGAGTCTCTTGCGTCCTCGTTCCCTACAGTCATCGCCTACGTTATCGATACCCCCCGAACTGCGTCCACCTCGACATTCATGTCCAACATGCTTTACGCCTGCTCCATCCTCTACAAGACCAAGCTGCCCATGATTCTCGTCTTCAACAAGACCGACGTCAAAGATGCCGAGTTTGCCAAGGAGTGGATGACCGACTTTGAGGCGTTCCAAGAAGCACTACGGCGGGACGAGGAATCGGATGCCATGGGTGGTGTGGAGGGTGGTGGCCACGGCGGAAGCGGATACATGGGCAGCCTGCTCAACTCGATGAGTCTTATGCTGGAGGAGTTTTACGCACACTTGAGCGTCGTTGGTGTGAGTTCACGACTAGGCACCGGCGTGGACGAATTCTTCGAGGCCGTTGAGGAGAAGAAGCAGGAGTTCCTACGCGACTACCTCCCAGAACTCGAGAGACGGAGGGGAGAGCGAGATGAACAAAAGAAGGCGGCTCGAGAAAAGGAGCTCGACAAGATGATGAAGGGCATGTCAGTCGGTGCACAGCAGCCTTTACCAAAGCAGGATGACGATGAAGTGGATGTTGCCAGCGACGACGACGACACTGACTCGGACGACGAAGCAAAGAAGGAGGGTCTCCAGTCGCGATACCAAGCCGCCATGGGCGACAACGAGGACTCTATCATGGCGGATGCAAGCTTCGCCAAGTACCTCCACTCGCAGAGATAATGAACAGAAGTAGCATACATAGTGGCGTTTCGGGTGTGGTATAAGGACTTTCACCAAAATGGACTGATGAATGGGTTTTTCTTTTAATTTTCTGCAAGTTAGATACCAAAGGCAACTTTGAAGAAAGCAAAAAGAGTATTCGGGGTGCCCGTGTCTTGCGAACATCCTTGTCGTATTGTCTATTCCATCGCATCGCATCATTCAACCCAAGTCCCAGACCCCAAAACTCCCATCTTGAAAGCAAAATGCCACAACACCTTCGTTCTTGATTTTTCTTGTCTTCTGCTGGAATCGTTTATCGAGCCTCGAACTGAACCATTCTGCATTGCAGTTAGTAACAGATGTCTACTTTTGATAGACGACAAGACTCACCGCTTGGTGCGCTCCTTGTAGAGAACACGTCCGGCGCAGTGAGGGCAGGCAACAAGCGCGTCCTTGCCGAGGGTGACGCTACCACCACAGTCGCCGCAGAGATAGGTCATGACAGAGCGGGACTCGTGGGCATCGCGGGTGGCGCCACGCTGGGCGGTGTTGGCGGTAGGGACCTGGTACTCTTCGCGGGGCATTTTGACGTTGTTTTGAGTCTTGTGGTTTGTCTGAAATGGGTTTGCGACGTGTGTAGTGAGTATGCGACGGGTTTAGGCGTGAGGCGGCTGGTGGAGGGGGAAAAAGATGGCACTGCTTGGTCATGAAGGCGGTGAAAGAATGTTTGGACGGCAGAAATAGGCGGTGAGAGTCGGAATTTAGAGTCGAGGTACGTACCGCTAATGGGGATGGACCTGAGAGCGGATGCGTCCGTTGCCGCGGGTTGTTGCAGTGACATCGGCATTGAAAGATCATTTCGTAACGCTGACATTCATATTTTGCCGTATTACAACTACTGTACTCGATTCAGACTTTTGACAAGACTAATATTTATATTTAATCATCACTTAGGCCTCAATTGAATCTCGCAGGCAGACCCAACACCCGAGTTGGACGCCCAGCACCAGACGTAGGGCAGTTACACATGGCCCATCCTCAATAGCGACTTATAATTAAGTGCCTTTTCGAAAGTACCGCACTCTCCAAGCTAAGGAAACTATTTACATCTCACAACCAAAGCCAGCCGCCGAGAATTGTGGACTAGTGTTGCCATGGACAGACACTCACGTTGTTAACGAGACCATGTGATAACCCGCCATGGGCAAAAATGATATTGAACCAGGCCACAATCATAACATCACAACTTGATCTCCAATAGAAATAGGCACGATATCAGGATGCTTCGTTCCTTTAGACTCAACTTGCCCTTCCCCAACTTCAGACATCCAAGCTCAATTCCCTCTCGCGCTGACTTGCCTATTCCAGGTCAACAGCCACCAAGCAGCTAGAGCTAGCGAGCAGTTCAAGCACCCCACACTGGCAAACTCCACTAAGCCCACTAAACCCCAGTTGGCATCGAGCTCCTACAGCGCTCAACATCCTTGCCCCAACCCCTGCCCCCGATCGTGGAGGCGCCAACCTCGGTTCTCTCTGCGCTCATGATGTTTGACCTCAACTTGGACTTTCATTCATCATCGGCTTGTTGCGCCCAGTCTGTCCCTTCGTCGCTCATCTTGGCTCATTTCCCTCATTAATTCTACCATTCTGCTTCTCGTCCATTATTTAATATTCTTTTAATACTTGCGCCAACCATGTTTGACCCTTCGGCTCCTCCTCCAGAATCTTCCTGTCCCTTCTGCACAATCTGCTCCATCTACAAACCCTACGATCCTCTGAGCCCCCCTCCCCAAGCCTCTCCTCTGATAGATCCAGAGCTCGTGTCTCCCTCATCATTTGTTATCCTCTCTACTCCCACCCTTATCGCCTTCCTCGATATTCTCCCTCTCAGCCGAGGCCACCTCCTGCTCTGCCCTCGGCCCCATCGCCCCAAGCTCACAGACGTCACCGAGTCAGAAGCTGCTCATCTAGGCCGCTACTTGCGCGTGTTATCCAAGGCGACAGCACGTGCGACGGGCGTTGAGGACTGGAACGTGGTGCAGAACAATGGTGCTGCTGCTGCCCAGGTCGTTCCTCACATGCATTTCCACGTCATCCCCAGGCCGGAGATTCGAGCCAGTGGCCGGTTCAGCGAGAGCTTCACCATGTTTGGGCGGGGGAAGCGTGAAGAGCTAGACGATGATGAGGCAGCGCAGCTGGCCGAACAACTAAGACAGAGCATTGCCGTTGTCTTGAAGGAGGAGGAGGAGGAGAGTCAAAAAGAAGCCAAGCCCAAGCTATAGCAGTTGAGCTGTGGTTTCTTGTTGTCTCATTGGTCACTCTGTTTCGGGACGGGACCATCATCTCTCGATATCCGAGTTTCTTCTTTGCGTCCTCGTACTCTCTATCTCATACCCTTTCCTGTGAGTCTAGCTTCCACGTCCTCTTCCACTATATTCCCTTTACTCATCGTCTCCAAAGAAGACTTGAACCGGCAGGAACGTATCACCCACGACCTTGAACCGCTCCTGGATCCCGCCCAAAGCCTTCATTTCATCATCCGACAACTTCCACCCATCCAGCTGCACGTTAGACTCGACCCGTGCAGGCGTGACGCTCTTGGGAACGACACTCCATCCCTTCTGCAGGCCCCACTTCAGCAGCACCTGCTGCGGTGTCTTGTCCTTCTTGTTGGCGATCTTGGTCAGCTCTTTGTTGTAGGAGAGGATCGAGCCAGTTGAACCCAAGCACGAGTATCCTTCGGTGTGGATGCCCTTGGAGGTGTTGTAAGCGACGAGCTTGGGGGACGGGTTGCAGGGATGCAACTCGATCTGGTTGACAGCCGGAACGATCTAAACTGTCAGCTCGGGAATCTCTACCTCTCAGACTCAAGATACTCACCTTGGTGGAAGGGCTGTTGAGCAGCTTCTCAAGCTGAGTGATGCCAAAGTTGGACACACCGATGTTGCGAACCTTGCCCTCGCCCACCAACTTCTGCATCTCTCTCCAAGTATCAACAAAGTCCCAGTCCCTGTAATAGGTAGCCGGGTTCTCCGCATCTCTTGAACAAGGCCAGTGGATCAAGTACAAGTCGACATAGTCCAGCCCGAGGTTATCCAAGCTCGTTTGCAGACCCTCACGCACATACTTGTGCCAATTGTTGCGCAGCTTCGACGTCACCCAGATCTGGTCACGCGGGACACCCGAGGCACGAATTCCGATGCCGACCTCGCGCTCGTTGCCATATGCCAGGGCAGTGTCGATGTGGCGGTAGCCAGCGCGGAGGGCGGTCTCGACGGCTTGTGAGACTTTGTTGGGCTGGGCGCGCCAGGTCCCGAGGCCGATGGCTGGGATCTTGTCCCCGGTGTTGAGGGTGAAAGTCAGACTGGAGGAGGTCAGCATTGTGTCTGGTCGTCACGGGGCAGGAGTGAGGGATGACTTGCGTGCTGGGTGCCATGGTTGGGGGTGAAAGGGGCGATCGTTCTTGAGAGTGTTTATAAGGGATAAGCTGGAGTCAATAGATGGTTGATGAGAGTTAAGAGGTGATGACTCTCGAGGCTCAGCAGCTATGAAGATGATGTTGAAGATCTAAGTTTGAGGATGATAGAATACGCCAGTTTAAATATCCAGGCCTCTGCTATACTATTCACCTTTGCATGCTGTCTTTTATTTCACGTCTGGTGAGTCTGTTTGTCTCTTCAAAGGTACGGTAACTAAGTTTGCTCTGGTATATCCATTTATTAAAGAGTCAAAATGCAGCTCCGTTTGTGTGCATTCCATTCACTGCATGGTTCGAGAGCATTGGCCCTTGTACTGCAGACGATAACTATTGCACGTAACTAGAAGAAAGTCACAGTTCGCTATTTGCGACTCTGGTATCTTCTCTTCCAACTAACATCGCTAGACAGGCCGGCTAACATAACAACGAGGCATGCATGACAGATGTAGCTTGTCAGGTTCACCTACCTACTGTACCGAATCATTCTTCGATAAGTAGCTTTCCGTCACCCGCACGTTTCGCTTTTTCACCCGTCACAAGGAGTTCTGTCAACTCGGTGGCAAATCAAGTCCCAGTTAAACAACAAATAAGACTCCAGAGTTGAGAGTATTCCCTAACCAATAACGAAACAACAGACTCAAAAAGCAAAGATCAACAGAACATAGACATATTCCTCCACAACCCCTTGTCTTTATTATTAGAAACCCAACGTAAAACAACATCCAGCTCATGTCATATATCTCAACCGCCCACCCCTTCCGACGCCTTTGTTCAAACTACGCCTCCGTTTGTGTTTTTTTTTTGGTTCTTTTCTTTTTTTACTTTGACGTTTACTGTCATGACTTGTTTGCCTCCGGATACGCCTCCCCCTTTACCCCCTTTTTTTAACCCATCCTATCCTTAGATCCAGTTTCCATCCCAGATAGACACGCCCCTTTTACGATATGCTTGCTATATACGCATTCCCCATCTAGACAAGACATCTTCCCATTCTTCCCTCGAGGCCTCCTATCCGTCCCCTCAGCTCCCTCCTCTCCCTCTCCAGCCGGGCCGTCTGCCTCTCCAGGGCCCGGATCCTCTCTCGAGCAAGGTCCAGCACCTCAGCCTTGCTAACGCGGCGGTCACTCGCGACGCCGCCCTCTCGTCCAGGGGCAGGCAGCACGGCCAGCAGCCGCTCAAAGTGCGTGTTGAGCCGCTTGCGGTACTGCTGCTCTACCTGGTTGTGCGCCGCCCTGGCCTTGACCTCCTCGACCGTCTCGCTCGGATGCCGAGGCTTGGTGGCCGCAGCCCCTCGCTTCTTCGGTGCCCGGGAGGCGGTGCGGAGCTGCGTGTGAGGCCGCTTCCCGCCCTTCTTGTCCACAGCCGCAGAGCCACGCTTCCGCTTCTTGGCCGTGGGCTCCTCCTCGTCCTGCTCGTCCTCATCCTCGTCGTTGTCCGGGTTGTTGTCGTCCTCGGCTCCCGACTCGGCGGCCGACAGCTCATCGGCCATGGGCGGCGTGGGCAGGAAGGTGGCCGCCGGGGACACGTGGGCAGGCCAGACGGTACCGAGGGACGGGCTCCCCGAGGTGCCGGTCAGGTCGTAGCCCTCAGAGAGGGACGTGGACGTGCGGTGAGACGGCCGGACGGAGAACTGGCCCGGCGTGGCGGGCGGGATGGCGTAGCCGCTGGAGGAAAAGTCTCCAAACGGCCGGTCAAGGTAGGCAAAGTCAGCCATGGGGGAAGGGAAGACGGTGTTGTCGAGACTGGGCGTCTCTGGAGACTGAAGGGAGCCCTGCTAACACGTTTTCATCAGTCATTGCCTCTCTCGTCCTCTCTAGGGGAGCAAGACTTACCGGTGAAGCCTCGTATGAAGCATCCAGTCCAGAGAAGGGCATTGCCGCAGCATCCATGCTGCTCATCCAGTTGTCGGACATGCCTCCGAAGCGTCCTCCTGAGCGATCCCCCTCACCCGTGCCCTCAAGAAAGCTCGAGCTCATCATTGTTAAAAGAACCCGTTTAACGGTTATCCGCAAATACCAGAAATAGTACGAGGTTGTCCTTTAACCCCGTCATCACGTATGGGGGCTCTGTCTGTTTCGTCAGGACGCTGTGTTGTCTCCTTTTGTGTCTATGTGTAAAAAGGGTTTACTGTTGAGGTTGGTTTTTTTGAGAAAGAAGGGGGGGTTCTTGTTATAGGCAGTTAAGCAGGCGGCAGACTTGTAGTCTCGAGGCTGGTCGGTTGTATTTTGCTTTTAACAACCCGCAAGCCATAACGGAACTCGTCTGTCGTGCTCTGCTGGGGGGGTGTTCTTGTATGCGTGTGTGTGTTTCTTGGAAAACGAGGGGGAACCCTGCGGTTTAAAAAAAGAATGAGCACACAGAAAGGAAAAGAGACAAGAGAGGACCAGGCTTCTCGTTCGTCAGGTAGGGCCCCCGGGGCTGGACAGGTCCCCTTTTATAACAAGCCCAAGTCGAATAGAAAGCCAACAAACCCAGGACCCAGTGCCAACTCTTGCCAAGGACCAACTCTTGTGAATAGGCCGTTAGCCCACGAGGCAGGCGGGCGAGCGAGCGAGTCAAGCAGACTAGGAGATGGAAGGGGGGGGTGGTGCCAAAGTACAAGAGTCAAACAGACAAGATGGGTCCAAGGGGGCATGACGGCCTCCATCTCCGGAGACTGGAGACTGGGGCTCTCGAGTTCTGTCCAGTCCAAGTTGCCGAAACTCGACAGTCACGGTCGTATTTGCTGCATCCATCAAGCCGTAGCCGAGGCCGGCAACCCCAAGTTCTCACCGGGCAAAGTGATGCATCACAACTCCCATCGGCCGTGTGCCCTTCTCGCTTACAGGCCAAGCGCCGCTCTTTTGCCCTCTGGGGGACGGCGGGCATGCCGCCCTCTCCAGACACGGGCCAATGCAAGAGCTGAAAAGTTACACAAGAAGCTGGGCCCGTCCCGCCTCCGCGACATGTAGATGCGCCGTCGGCCTACTCTGCTCTCTGCTGAGCCCGAGGCCCTCCATCGGCCAAGGAAAAGCTTGGCGGAGGGCAAGGATGAGGCATTCTCTTAGTAAATCCGGACCCGCGGGTACCTAATAGCCACGTAAGAGCAACCGCCTACGCACCCCAAGGTCGACGCTGTTGTGTGCTTCTGCTCTGCTCCTCGTGATGGCTTCTGTGGGTTTTGGTTGGAGCATGTCGACTCGTCTCATCTGGGGGCTATACTGGAAACGTAAGCCCAGAGGTCCTACCCCATACTTTTTCTTATTCCCTCGAGTGTCGTCAACATTGGATTTTGACAGCGGAAAAAAAAAAAAGAAACTCGGGGTGGATGGGGGGGCGTGTGTGGGTGGTCTGAGTTTATCCCCGGTTCCTTGATCCCCCATTTCCTCGAATCCTCGTCTCTCACCCCATGGCTTCACCCAACATCCCCAGCCCGGAACCCCAAAAACGGCTGCCCAGACGTCCAAACAGCGCCCCATCCCTGCCCCCCGCCAAGCCCAGAGATGGGGCCTTGACTAACCTCAATCTCGTTTGCCTTGGAACGTGCTTCTCGTGGGGATGCCCTTTGGCAATGCCCTCTCTCACTGCCGACGTTGGAGATCGGCGATGTGATGCGTGGGAACTATGTAGCATTTTCGATTTCCGCCCTGTGGTTTTTTGGAGTGACATGGGGTCACATGAGGCGGCCCAAATTTCATCTCTTCTGGGATGCCCGTTTAATGTTATCCATGTCTAGATGTTGGTTCTTGGGTAATAGGAATCTACTCCTCTGTGGCGGGGGGACTTGGCATTGCATCTTACGTGTTGGAAGGGTTTCGAAGTGAAAAGACTCTGTTGCCCCTTCTAGCTTCTGACCGAGTTATCCAGATTCGGCTGCTAAGAGCCATGTGGTGCTTGGCTCGAGTCTCGCCATCTCTGATATCCATCACATCGTAGCATCGCCCTCATCCATCGTAAAAGAGGCGTCTCTGTTCGTACGTTGTCTTGATCCGTCCGTCCGCGTATCTTGAGACTCCCAACACTCTCTATCTGTTGCACCCGAGGATAATCAAGCTCAAAGAGACGGCCTCTTCGGCTGGCGGACTTGGCTCGGGATCCCTTCCGTCGCTCGTGGGCTGGTGTTTGCATCTGCCCCGTCGGCGTGTCGGACCATTTGCGACGTTGATGATCTCACCTTTTGAACAGCTGCTGCGCCATAGAAATTGGGAATCCGGGGTAGACGGGCGGACATGTGCCTCCGCTGCTCGGTAATCAAGTTGGGAAAATAGCAACAATCCCATCAGCCTGAGAGTCGAGCCTAGACATTTCCCGTGTGCTCTCTCGTGTACCCTAGACCCGCGAGTTGAGTATAGAGGTGGATGGTGTGGGTTGACGACTATCGCTCTACTTCGTCCAGTCCACCTGCTGCTGCCACGTTTCTCTCCATTATAGCCTGAGTTGATCGTCTACTACTGCCGACCAGCTACCGAACACGCTATCCCATCCTGTCGGGTTCGCATATGCACCCATCCCCAGCTTCCCATCTCTCCACCTTTTCCCCCTACCCTCTCAACTTCCCAAGAAAAACATCATGACGCTCAGTAAAAAAACTCTACGTATATCCAAAACAAAACCTTCAGCCCTACCCGTTGCGGAGTCACGCCCCCCTTCTTCCCAAGATCCCAACTCCCGTTTCCCTCCTAAACCAATGACAGCCGGTGATGCCCTCCAGGGTGGGAGGCAGGGGGGTTGAACATGTCACGAACATGTTCTTTCTTTGCGGCTTTTTTCGGGTTCGCGTTGTTCACTCTTTTTTTAGACCTTGCCCCTGGGGGTAGCAGATCTCTCTGTATGTACTATTTTGATGATTCTTTCAAACAGGAACGTGCTTCGTCCTGCGTCGGTCTAGGCAAAACGTGGTCTCGGGCGATCGGTAAGTGGGCACCTCTTGCGCCCGTTGGATCTGATCGGATCTGATCTCTTGCGTTTTTAATGACATGCGTTTTTTTACATGATTTGCGTGCTTTGGCAAAGTTGCTGATTCTAGAGTGGAGGAGCGTGATATGCCTCACGATATATAAGGGGGCATGGGACACCTGCGGATGAATGGCAGTGACCAAGTCTATTGCTGAGGGAAAAGCTACTCCTGGAACACCATCATATACCAACATGACGAGATGCCACCAGACCAAGAGCCCACCCTATACTCGACCACAGAAGTGACAACATGTCATACAGAGAAACCTCCATCGACACATCACCAATCGATGCCCAACCACATGATTGCTCATCCGATGATCCACGAGTACGAACCGAGACATTTCGAGAACAAGAAAAGGAACGGATTGCTATATAAACCACGACGGTCCGATGACACTATTACTCGCCACCAGCCGTGACAGCCTTTGGCTCCGGAGCTTCGGCCGCAGCAGGTGCCTCGGCAGCCTTCACGGCCTCCTTGGCTGGAGCTGGAGCTTCAGTTGTCTCCTCATCAGCTTCAGCGTCTTGGTCGCCATCCTCGGCTTCGGCATCTTCCTCTTGTTCTTCCTCATCGTTCTCGGCAGCGTCACCGTTGAGGGCCTCTTCAGCTGGGGCCTCGGCCGTCTTGCGCTTCTTTACGGGAGGCTCGGCTGAGAAGAGAAAGAATTAGCACATATTTCTACGCCCGACAAACAACCCTATGTGCGGCGAGGGAATAGTGGAAGAAATCAAGAGTGTCTGGATGGGATCGGGATGACCTCGCTGAGAGGAACTGCACAACTTACCCTTAGTTTCAGCCTCGTCGTCCTCTGCCTCCTCATCCTCTTCTTCATCGACATCCTCGTCTTCTTCGCTCTGTTCGTCCTCATCTCCGGTGGAGATGTACCTGGTACGAACTACGGTTAGCGCGATGTCATCAAGGCGATGGAATCATCAAGCAATCGTTAACATGGATCGAGTCGCTGCGTTGCAAGAATCAAGGCGACACTGGGCATGCAAAGCACCAACTGTTGCGACTGCGAGGCCACGAGGTCGCGTGTGCGAATGAGAGCCATCCCAGCGAAGATCGCATCGCATCGCATGCGACATGCCCTGCGCGCCGCGCGCATACATGGTAGGCCGCGCGACGAATAGCGCAGCGCAACCAGCGAACGCGCGATTGGACAATTGATGAATACTCGAAACAACACAAGATGGGAGCAAAACGGAACAAAACAACAACAAGGTAAGATGCAAAAGGTAGAGCAAAAGGTACATACTCCTCTTCCTCCTCGCCATCATCGTCTTCGGGGAGGGAGACAAGCTCCTCCTCCTCCTCGTCTTGCTTTCTCTTGCGGGACATGGTAGTGGATATAGAGTGATGTAATAGAGTTGACGGGTTGCGATTGACAAGTTTACGAGTTCAAGAAGAGCTCCTCTCGAGGGGGTACGGCAGGGTTTTAAAGGTTGACCAAGGCACAGCACGAGATAAAGCAGCTAGGCAAGGCTAGAGTAGGAAGAGAGAGGAGAGCGAGAGAGAGGGAGAGTCAGGGGGAGTGGGAACGGCAGAGAGGGTGGGAGAGAGACTGAGCGTGGGCGAGAGGAGGAGGGCGACAGACAGAGCTCGAGTGAGGGAGCTTCGAGTCCAGCCAATTGCGACTGTCACAGTCATCCCATCACTGGATACACTCCAGGATCGCTGGGGGGATATCACTAACAGCACTCAGGTAGGAATACATGGGAATGTGAGCAACATCGCGAGAGTCAGAGGTACCGGCCCACGAGCCCGTCATCCAAGGATGGATTGGGTGGGCAGGCTGGCTGGGCTGCTTGGTGCTGGTGCTGGTGTGGGCAAGCTCAGGTAAGCTGCAAGCTCCTCTCCCAGCACCAGGTCGATCAGGGCGACGGCAGAGACGCGCAATGGACCAGACTGGCCGGCGCCCAATCAGACCGGGTTAGTCCCTCTTTGCGCTCCGGGAAGTGCTTGTGCTTGTGCTCGGAAAGCATCGAGGTGGCCTTTGCCTTTGGCCTTGCTTTCACCTCTGCCGCCCTCGCTGCATCATGCTGGACAGCATCAGCAGGGCAAGTGAGGAAGAGCCTGGGGCGAAAGTGAGAGCCAGAGCCAGAGCCAGTGTGCCAAAGAGCGGGGGACCAGCAGAGCCCGAGGGGAAAGCCTGGGGACGCAGGCGCCTGGCCTGGGGAGTCCCGGTGGCTGGGAATGTCCACTCGGAACTCGTCACCAAGCAAACAAGTGCTTGGTCATATTGTGCGGGCGGTGCGTGACGTAGGACTTTCACTTTCGCACTCGAGAGGAATTGTCTTGCGGGCACGAGTCCGCTGTGTCCATCCACTGCCGACTGACGCCCTTGCCGCTTGTCCTCTGGTCCTGTCGACATCAGGATTCCGCTGCGTCCCGTCTGTAAGTCGTCATGATCCTTGCTATGGACACAGGAAAATGTGACATGGTAAACCGCAGTCGTTGACGTACACAGGATGATTCCTCCTCATTAGACGGAGACGCGGTTTTAGGTGCCTGCAGTCTCATGGCAGAAGACATGGGCGAAAGGAACTGGAGCTCTCTGTAACATCTCACCTCCAAGAGAGGAGAGCTCTGTAAGCTCGGACCCCCTCCTGCGGACGGATCACCCGGCCCATGTTTCTCCGGGTTTGTGCTGGGCCTGGAGAGCCTGAGCGTCCAGGAACGGATAAACGAGGGCGGAAAATCATCTCCTGAGCCAGGGCTATCCGACAAAAAGCCGAAGTCGGAGGCCTGGTGATCCGACGAGCATGCAACGGGTTGTGCACAAGTTGGCGTCATCGATGCGTGGTGATGAGATGCGCTGAGGGGAGCTCTGGAGCTCAAGCAAAGGTCGAACTGGGTGTCTTCGGGTCAAGGCCGGTCACGTGCGGGGACCAAGAGACTCGCCCAGTGCCGAGACTTCCAGCCTGCTCTGTCTAGGTTGTCAGTGTCAGACCCTGATCAGCCAGGTAGACTGGCTTTCTCATGGCTTGTCTTGCGGAAGCACAGGAGCTGTTAAGCCGACCAACCCATCAAGTTGTTCGTTAAGCCGGCATTCAACCAGGAGTGTGCGTGAACGCCTCTTGACTGCATGTTCGAGGCGCGGTCCGAAAGAGGCATTCTTTGCCCATCCGTGGACATGTGGTGGATTTCTCGCATCTCGCTGGCTGGACGACAGGCGACAGCAATCCTGATGTTGCTGAAAGAGGCTGCCAGGGCGGGGAAAGAGTCAAGATTAACGACGGGAAAAAGAAAAGAAGATAGTCCCCGAAGGGGTCTGGTTCAATTGTCTCATCCTCCCTGCTTTCTTTTCGCTGGCCGGCTCCGCCTATTGGTGACCTGAAGCAAGCACCTTTGAAGCTGCGCTGCGCCTTGCATCCTGCCGCCCGTCTCTTGGTATTTGTCTTGTTGGTCGCACCCGAATACATCCTGACCAAGGTGCCCATAGCCCGTGGTGTTATCAAATGTCGTGATGCATCTGGGTATGCAAAGTTGAGGCGCAGTAATCAGCACGCCTCATGGGCCATGAACCCGTGCAGGTCGATAATGGACAATGATGCCTTTTGAGGCTTGAGATAGTGATGCGCCCGACTGCGACTGTTGATCCTCTCATAAACGAGAACAAATTGCTGGATCCAACGTCGGTAATCTAGACTTATCAAGGTCGAGACGGTAGTTATGATGGGCTGGAACGGCTGTTCTTAGCGGACCGCTTCTCAAAATAATTCTGATGAGCTTGGCCGAGCTTGGCAAGATGGGCGCCCAACCCGTTACTAGTCAGCAGCAGCTTGGTCAGTTATTGCTTGAGGTCTTCCCAGCGATCCGCCGTTCAGGACGGGAACGGGAACCAGGACCGTTGTTTTCACCTAAGCAATTTGCCGCGCGTTGGGTTGAACCTTGGGTAATACTAGCATCAAATGGGGCTTAATCCGTCGGCGTGGTAGCTCCAAGAGGCGCATGGTGCTTATTAGATCCTTCGTTCGTGGTTTGTGCAGCAGCCGACGCGTTTCCTGTCATCGCGACGCGTAGTGTTTTGTTGGGCATTTAAACAAACAAACTGACTTCCAGGGCGACGGGTAATGACGATGGGGACGGAATGGGGCGCATGAGGCTCCAGCCATTACATGTCATCATGACCCGGTGAGATGGAGTCGGCATAATTTATGGTGGCCTTCTTTTCCGAGATGAACATATCCATCGACCCCAGAGAGACTGGAGCGCATTCCGGGATGCATCACTTGTGCATGTAGCCAATGTTAATATCCTCCGATTTACCAAGTGCCGCAGGTTTGTCTCAGCTCCGCAGAGCATGTCTCGGAGGTCATTGACTGGAATGTGAATATCCAGTATGGCCTCCGACTGATGGTGAACCCGAGGTGGTTATCAATCTTTGCCGAGGCCAGGCGCGGAATACCTCAGAGCCGACGGCATTTCACAAACGGCTTCCAATTCCCGACCCAAGTTTGGTTGTGCCGGGAGCGGACCGATATTGTCATCTCACATGCAAGTCAGCTAGTATTCCGCCCAGCTGTCATACTTCATGCTCAGCAGCCTGGGATAGCCAACAGGCGCTCTCGAGGCTCATTCAACCGCCATTAATTAGACAGGGGTTTGCCAGCTGGAGGTCTCCATCAAAAGCGGGGAGAGCTGGTCGGGTCGCCTGCAAGTCGGAAAATGAGCCCGCGAAAAGTTTCCAGAAGAAGGCTCTTGCTCATCAGTGTTGTTTCCCCATCTTTTGATGCCTGGTTTTTGCTTTTCAAGAAAACATTTTTGCGACTTCAGCTGCGGAAATTTGATGCCCTCGCCTGACCCGCGCGAGTGGTTGCGGTTTGGTGCGCTAAAGCGCTGACATGGAGTCTTGATGCACGGGCGGGCGGCATTGGGAGTCTTGCGTGTTGTAGCGGAGCCGATGAGTGTTAGCTGTCAGCTTGCCAGCTTGAGATCACTATTGCGTTGTGATGCGTTGTAAGATTGCTGGGATACTGCTTGTTGAAGTCGTTATTGTTTCTTTGCCCGAGTTTGGGTTTCAGCTTTGGAAGTGGAGAGGGCGCAAAGACTCGCCGAATTCGAGGCGTCGAGTTGCGGCTGATGCTAATGTCAAGGTCGTGTTGTTAACAAGATGACTCTGGAGTACGGAGTCCCAGGGAGCTGGCAGTTCCAGGATCCTTGCGTGTCATCTCGACTGTCGATCAAGGAATTGTACCAGAAGCTCTCGGTGAGCAAGGGTAAGCATGCTACCATGCTGATCTTGCTCCTCCACACGAATCGCATCGCTGGGACGTAATCGTGAATCGAGATTGGATACTCCCTTTGAGGGCCCAACGCTCCTTTTTGCACTGCATCGGGTCGGATAATTCGAATCAATCGCAGAAGATGATGTGCATTACTTCGGGATCATCTAAAAATATGATTAAACAGGATTTTTATGATATAGCCGGCACCTAATTGAGTCCTAGGTTTGTTCCTAGGTGATGGCAACTTGTGTGGTGCGGTGCGGTGCATTATCCCGATACGTCACATCGCGATGCATCACGATGCAGCCCAGTGAGTCGGAGCATCTGGGGAGCATGAACCCGGAGAAATGAAGCACAGAGCCTTTGGTGTTTGCCGTGCCTTGGAAGTGCTGTGGCCGTCGACGTAATGCCGCAGACAGACAATATCCTGGGTACGGCGTGCTTCATTAATTAGGTATGAGGCGCTTGGGGAAAACAGGGTTGCAATGCGACCCTGCAGCAGCCCGAAGCCACAGAGTTGGAATGAGGGAATCCAGGCACGAAACGGACGTCATTGGCCGACGGCTTGGGGCCTCCACTCTCACCCGAAGTGTGCCTGCCTTGACGCCATTGAGCCATCACGGGCAGCTTTTTGCTCTTGCCTCGTTGAGCGCTGAGCTCCAGGGCAGAACAAACCTAACGGACCTCACACGCTAACAAAGGGGAGATGACTACCCGATGTGGGTAATGCCATTCGGGCATCCAGCCTGTCCACGACTGCAGCGCCGCTTGTGCGCTTTGGGAGGGCACGTTAGCGGGACAAACCCGCCCTAAGGGCCCTGGAATCCAACGTTGGAGCTCCGGCCCCCTTCCCGAGCCATGTGCTAACGAGGGTAGCTGGTCAAATGGGGACGGCGCTGAACATGGCGGCAGCTCTAGGCAAGGCCGACGGGGGTTGATATTGGTTTTGTTTCTTTTGCTGCGTCTTTGGCAGGCCCGTACCTAGGTGGGTAGACGACGGTAATTTGTGTCTGAAGCATTCTGTGTTCGTCAGTCCACGTTTTTCTGGATACCTACACACATGCCGCTGTTGCTCGTGGCTGACTGAATTGTTGAGCTGGGGCAATGACACTGTTGCAGCAGCACATGGCACGTCCTAACGCACAATGAGCATGAATTATGTCAAAGGCTGCAGAAGAGAACACAACAAGAGGGGCAGGTTTAATTTGCACCCTACAGTTGGGAGGGGAAGACTGCTGCTACTGTAGGTCGGACGAGGCTTAACTGGTGGGAGGCCGAAGGAGGTATACTAGCACCGCTTTATTAACGGGCATTGAGGCAAGGACAGGACTGCAAAGTCGAGATCCATCATAGCGCGTATCGCCCGGATGGACTATTTGGGTTGATGCTTGTGAAAACTGACGGCGAGAGAGATCAGATATTTCGTGTTTGCTTTTCTGGGGATCTCTGGCTCTTTTCTGATACCCCTGCGCCTTCCTTGTGAGACTCATCACAGACAGACACACTCTCCCGTTTCTTGTTTGTCAGGTGGTTGTGTTTCTCTCCTCCATCGAGCCTCTCTCTTGAGTGAATCTGATTCAAACCCTCCCTTCTCTCAAAGATCAGCCTCGGATTCACGAGCATCTGATACCCACGTATATCGCAAGATCAGATCACCCCTGCCTCTCCAAGGCATCACAGATCGGGAGACCAACAGGCGCAACATTCGATCCTCGCTACCGCCCTCTGGCCGGCGCGCACTCTCTTTTTTGCTTCTCTCATCCCCATCCCAGCATCTCGGCCTCTGCCTCTTTGAATCTTGGTCCTTATTTTTTCCCACCAAACCCTTCGCCCAGATCCTGTATACCCTGGTCCGCCTGTACCCCCCGGCCCGCCACGCCTTGCTTGGGGTCGACTGACTCAATAATTGCCCCCTCGCTCCAGCACTCTAGCGTCCAAAAGGGCTCCTAGTCGAGGGCCCAGCAAACGAACCGACTGATCCTAACTGCTTCCCCGGGACGACTTTTTCTCATTCGGCCAATAGCGTCGCGGGAGCTCGTCTTGCTGCTGTCTTTGGTGGCCTTTGGTCGACTCACCCGTTCACTTGCAAGAGTATCCGAAAAAGACGGGAGACAACAGCCAAACGGAAACGACGCCGCTTGGAGGTTGACAGCCACGAGACACACAGTCTCGCTGGCAGGCCTCGTTTTTTCCTGTCTCCCTCCTCCCCTGGAAGGCTTCTCTTTTGACGTGCTTTTTCGTTTGGTCTGGCCTCGTCTCTTTTTCCCCCGCCACCTGCCACTTTTTGCTCCTGAGTCCCTCTCTTGTCTCATTTCCATTCCCTGGATCCTCTCGCCAAAACTCCATCCAGGTTCTGCTTCTTCCCTTGTCGTCTGCGCCGACACAATTCCCCATCAACTCCAATTCGCTTGCATCAGCCCGGCCTTTTGCTTTCCACTTCATACCGAACTCTGCGATCCCGCCGCCGATCGTCGGTATCAGACTCCTTTCGCGGCCTCCCTCTGAGCCGGGTCTTTATTACAGCATCGCCCCGAGCTCCCTGGTAGTCGACCCTGGTGCTTATGACCTGGGTCACATCCTGGTCGTGAATTTCAACCTATCCGCTCTGCCCATCCGGCTTCCCCGTCGACGCTCGTGCAGGGTGCGTGTCTGCGTACGTGCGATTTTTCGCTCTCGCTGTGAGCACTGCTTGAAGTTGTTCATCCATTCATTCTCTTGCTCACTTTTCTGGGCTGCCGGCTGGGTTGTCTTGTCTGTTTGAGACGAGACTCGGCGTCCATTCTTTGACTGACGAGCGGCGCACCGTTGGGCCTCGACTGTGTCCCGTCATTCCCTTGGGGGACTGTAGCCAACACCGCAGCACCAACTCTTTCCAAGGGCGACAACGTTCGCTTTCGTTCTTTTCAACGCCAACCCTTTTGTTTGCCTCGACCGCGGTGCTTGCTGCCGAGGCCTTCCTGTCCTTTGTGCAGTACAAATTCGAATCTGAAATAAACCGCCTTGCTCGTGTGTCACTTGCAACTCACACGCCGGACCGACGGACAACGATTTTCGCTCCCGCTCTTTCGCCGTGCCGATTCAATCCCTCGCAAACGACTAAATCTCTATTCTCCGGGTTATGATTCAATAGCAATGGCCAAGAGCTGTTGCTGCTTTTTTTCTAACCAGGCTCCAATACTTTCACACACCCTCAGCGCTGCATCGGTCAGCGTACACTGCATGAGGCGGCAGCCAAGTAACTAACCCGCCCATCACCCACCATCAATATCGACGAAACGACGACCCACGACGATACCTTCTCCTCGCAAACGAGCCGTAACGCTTCCCCACGAGTATCCTTGTCTCTGCCCGCTGGGCGACCAAAGTTCTGGTCATCCCTCTCTGGCGCCCAGCAGCAGCATTCCAGTCCTTCGCCCCTAGGCTCCCAACATCATGGCACCCCTCGCCATATCTGTCCCCGACGCCCCGGGTTCCCCAAATGCGACCCGTCAGAAATTCTCTCCCTACGGAAGCCGATTACGAGATAGCGACAATAGCCATACGCCGGCAGCTTCAACCAGTGATGCATCGCCGTATGCCTCGCCGTTGACTTCGCCTCTGGGATCGCCGCTTGCATCGCCCCGAGTGCATATCGTGCCGTTCGGTCAAGCATACCGACATGCTCGTGAACCGTCGGATGAAGACCTCTCGCAACTGCCGCCGTTGCCCATGTCACCACGATGGGATTCAATGTCAAACCCTTCTAAATTTATCCTGCAGCCTGCAGCCTCCGCCCCAGCCTCGCCCTTCGAGCCTCCGCCCCATTCACCCTCACCATTTGCATACGATACAGCTGCAAGTACGCCTGTCGATTCCCGAAACGTCTCTCCGACATTCCCTCTGGCATCCAAATCGTCCCTGGCCGACCTGCGCGCCTACGACAACCCTCCAACCGCCGTGGAGAACTTCTCGCGGCCGCGGAAGCAGAGCATCCGCCAGCCAATCACAGACGCGGCTAAGCCCCGGGCCGCCCCCAGCGCCCCAAGCGCAGGTGCCCCCGGCCTCAATCCCGCCGAGCAGTACCTCGAGCTCGTTAACACTCATCAACATCCCCTTTGGCCTCCAACACGTCCCCGCGGTCCTTCTGTCTCTTCCTGTCAGTCATCGTCTACTTACCATTCGGTCCTTTCACCTGCCAACAATTCCAACGACTTTTATGAGCCGCGACCGCCTCGTGCTAGGGCCACCAATGGTGCGACATCATCTGCCGCACGGCCGCCCTTGAGCTACACCAGCGGCGGCTCGGCTTCCCCGAGCCCTGTTGCTGCCCCTTGGATGAGTGGTGAAGAACTTCGTTCAAGCTTCCGTTCACAATTCACCGAGTCAACAGCTCCCGGCACAGCTGTTACAGAGCGAAGCAGCGTTCTTACAAAAGACAGCTCCGTCACTTCATTGTACCCCAGCCCAGAGGGTGACGCGGAGCCCGAAGCTGACGCCGACAACGAGCTTGACCCCGACCTCGACGAACCGAGCTTGGAGGATCTTATGGGCATGTACGAGCAAGGCTTCGACGACGACGACAACGACAACTACTCAGACTACAACAAAACTGTAAACGCTCGACACAATTCCTCGACATCCGACATGCAACAGCCACGGCAGAGCATCATTGATGCCGATGATGACGAGGACTTTCCTCAACGCCCGATGCCAGAATCCGTCTCGACCTTGGACGTCGAGATCCGAATGTCCAAGATGATCTTTTCTCATCCCGCGTTTACCTCCTCCGTTGGCCATATTGCCGAGAACTATGGCCGCGGAATGTCTGAAAAGCGCGACTCAGCCAAGTCTCTGGACTCTGAGCCCTCCATCAACTCTCAGCAACCACCCTCCGCTACCGAACCTACTCCTACACGCTCGCCATCCATTTCAACACCAATTTCGCCGCCCATCTCACCACATATCCCGGCTCCTGAGGCCACCGAACGCCCCGACACCCCTGAATCTAAACAAGAAAAACCCGAACCCGTACCTGAACCCCCTGTCATCACCCTTTCAACTCCACCCGCCGAACCCGAAGATCCCGAGTCCCGTGACCGCTATGGCTTCAAGAAGCAGAACCAGTACGTGACGCGGGAGCAATACGACACCTGGAATGCTGGTTATACCGAGTACCTGGCCCGTCGGCGGAAGAAGTGGATCGCATACCTGAAGGATAATGCTCTCATGACGGAGGACCCCAACCGATTTCCCGCAATTAATGCAAAGACCAAGCGCTTTGTCCGCAAGGGCATTCCTCCGGAATGGCGCGGTGCGGCTTGGTTCTACTATGCCGGTGGACCAGCCATTCTCGCCCAGCACTCGGGCCTCTACGACAAGCTGACCTTCAAGCGACCCAAGGACGTTGACGTTGAGGCCATCGAGCGGGACCTACACCGCACATTCCCCGACAACATTAGTTTCAAGCCTCCCGGTGGACTGCAGACAGCATCAAGCAGCGCCAGGCAGAGCCAAACGACTATGACGGATTCAACTCGTAGCTCAAGCCCAGCGCCACACAACACTGAGGCGGAGCCCCCTATGATCACATCGCTGAGGCGGGTGCTTCACGCCTTTGCCGTGTACAACCCGCAAATCGGCTACTGCCAGAGCTTAAACTTTCTGGCTGGTCTCTTGCTCCTCTTTGTCAAGACGGAGGAACAGTGCTTCTGGCTGCTAAATGTCATTACACGCATCTACCTACCAGGGACGCACGAGATGAGTCTAGAAGGCTCCAAAATTGACCTCGGGGTCCTCATGAACGAGATGCGTTCTTCTCTGCCTTCCGTCTGGGACAAGATTGGCGGAGAGCTTGAGGCAGAACCCAACTCACGACCGTCGACGAGCAAGTCAATTCGACTAACTCGGGCCCGACGCAAGGAACTAGCACGCATGTCAACGCCAACTGACCGACTTCCACCGATTACGCTCTGCATGACGCCATGGTTCATGAGCTGTTTTATCGGGACTCTCCCGATCGAGACAACCCTACGAGTGTGGGATGTCTTTTTCTACGAGGGCTCCAAGACCCTATTCCGCATTGCTTTGGCCATCTTCAAGCAGGGTGAGAATGAGATCAAGTCTGTCGCAGACCCCATGGAGATGTTTGGTGTTGTTCAGTCAATGCCAAGGCGACTGATTGACGCCAACGCGCTGATGGAGGCTTGCTTCAAGCGGCGGAATGGCTTCGGGCACCTGAGCCAAGTCCAGATCGACGACAAGCGCCAGCAACGCCGAGCCAAGGCACAGTTGGATAGAGTCCGACAGGGCAAGAGTCTCAACACGTGGAACGTGGCGCAGTCAGAAACCGAGGGCAGCGGCAAGAAGTCTATCTTTGGGAAGAAGCGGTCTCCGACTGCTGCATGATGGACCTGAAGGATGTCTCGGTGCACTCCACACACTCACATTTACATTCGCATTCACACTCACATCCAACTCAAACTCACACACTCCTTCATTTACTCTCCTACTACTTTCACCTACATTCTCGCCTCGGCATACGGCATCCCACACCAGAAACGGGTGGCGGAGCCGCCGAGTCTAATCATGGGATGGCGTTTCCAAGGAAGGCATGATTTGCTTATTGATTCGACTTAGCCGGCATTGTGTCTGCACTTTTACTCTGCTTTATTTTTCTTCTCTCACCTCTTTCATTTTCTCAGCTGCCCACTACACCAGGTGTCGGCACATGTTGTTTACTATGTCTTACAAAAGAGCGGGGAGGGCTCAGCGTTGGTCGGTTGGAATGGACGGACTGGAATGGAACCCAAAAA
The DNA here is from genome assembly GCA_000966855.1 of Fusarium sp. JS1030. Lineage (NCBI taxonomy): Eukaryota > Fungi > Ascomycota > Sordariomycetes > Hypocreales > Nectriaceae > Fusarium > Fusarium sp. JS1030. The sequence continues at coordinate 912,671 of JWIW01000090.1, forward strand.
AAGGAACCTTGTTTTATACTTAATGACGATGGCTTACGGCTGCATTGCGAGAAGACCAAAAAAGCACTATACCACCCCCAGAGCACCTTTGCAGGTGATGGAGAGCTCCCGCGGGAAGGGGGACGGGAACGATGTGAGGGCTGGCAGAAATACAGCGGTGTTTTGTTTGATATAGAATAGGAGGGACATGTATGAACTGGATAGAAGCTTGCTGGAGGAGTATCGTCGAGGGGTGGCAATAGGGGGACACTTTTGATACCCCAAAGGAATGAACGTCGATTTCATCACGGCTTATTGATTGCTTGCCAACATGTGGATTGTTTATGTCTTGTGTGGTGGTGCAACAGTAAATACAGGCCGAGACACCCAGCTCCGGGTCCCCGATGAAATGGTTCATTCTCTCATGACCTTGATGTGTTCATTTTCTTCGTGATATTTTCCATTCTTGTTACCATGTCTCGTAAGCCGGAAGGTCTTGATATTCAATGACGTTTGTGCCAAGACCCAACAGAACGAGTCTATCCCAACACCATGTCTAACATCGACCCCCCTAGCTCTCTTTATCCTTATCCCCGCTCAAGCTTTAGACAACGGGTGGAAAGATGGGCTCCCCCATGGCATATCTCTCGACGTGCTGCTTGGCCGTCTTGTCGAACTCTTCCCTGTCGGTCTGGTACTGATGAGCGATGCGCTCCTCGAGGGGGCTATCGAGCTGAGGCTCCTCGAGGAGATTGCGAAGGGCATCCAGGACGGCACGAAGCTTGGTGCTGGGCTTCCAGGCGTCTGGCTTGAGCAGGCCGAGGCAGATGTTGCCGAGCGAGTCGTTTGTGACATTGGGGTGGTAGATGCGGGTGGCAAACTTGACGACGGGGGGCTTGAAGGGGTAGTCGGTGGGGAGGGTGAGGAGGATGCCGAAGCGGCCCGGGTGGAAGGGCGTCGAGTCGGGGGCCTTGAGGGTGACGTGCCAGGTGTGGATGGTGTCGTTTGGGGGCAGGGAGACGGTGAAGCCCTCGGGGGGATCTTGGGAGATTTCGGCGAATTCCTGTGGTGGGGTGTTAGCGGGGGAAAGAGAAAGACTTGGATGAAGAAGAGCAGTTTGCCTTTTGAATGCGCTTGGTAGACATTGTGACTGTTGTTGTGAGAGAGTGGTGATGTTACGTTTTGGTGTTGACGTGAGGAAGCTCAGCTGGTAAGATGGCAGCCGAGAAGATGAATCACAATCTCAAATGCAGAAAAAGCAGTTAAGCCTCTTGTTGTTTGGGGAGTTTCCCTTGCTATCAGCAGTAAGCGCCAGGTATTTTGCGCTGCTCAAGACGCACGTGTATGATTCTTCTCTTGCCTTGGGGAAGAATTCGAGTTGGAGAAGAGAGGAGGGATGGGAAAGGGTATGACGATGGTGGGGTAAATAAAGGGAGAAGGTGCCTGGCAGCCACACCAAACCTACCTCAGTGAGTAACACGGCGCATCGCCAGGGGACTGCGGGGCCGTGATTCAGTGCTGACGGTGCTGAAACGATAGTGGGGTGGGCAGTGCTCGAAGCAGTTTGTCAACATGGAAGAGTTGTTTGCTCAGCATTTGCTAACTACCTACCTACCTACCTAGGTACGCAATACCTGGAGAGGCAGGGGAAGCCAGCAAGGTCAAAACTTTAGAGATCGTGCCCTGGGTAACGCAGAGTCTATTTGTGCCCGTGTGCCAGGGAAACCCAAACTATTGAAGAGGCTGCATGTCAGCTTTCTCACCAAGCTATCCAGCGTGACCTGATGTCTGCCTTGAAGACTTGAGAGGATGCACTAGCTTGGTAGATAGCTTTGTTTAGTGCATTGTCTGACTGCTCCCCTACTTGACGTTAGAGCTCCGATCATAACGCCAGTCTAAGAAAGACGGGGTTTTCAGCAATTCTATATGTTTCTTTAGAGTAACATGTACCATAAAGCCAACCTTGACGCCCTAATCTTACCCCCAGAGGCTGATCATGAGCTTTGCCCACATGTTTGCTTGACCTCCACCGTTACAAGTCATGACCCACATCCTCGGTGAGCTCGGTGAGGACCCCACATCGGAACATGGGACATCCCACCTTGACCTTGAAAAAAGTTGCCTGGCACCTTTCACACCTCAACACCAAAACCCCCATATCACCAACTTTTCCCGCTCTAACAAAGACCTCGACTCCAACAATCACGCATACAGTATCGCATAATACCCACACGCATCTAGGAGCCATTGAAGCTCAACCTCCTCCACAATGGCTACCCACGAGTCCCAAATGCCCTTTATCCGCAACCTCGCCTCGAGCGGTCCGTTTCTCTAACTCTCTCCAACACACTATTTGCTGACCCTTTCTACTTAGATCGCAAACTCCGCACCGCCTCCCTAGAGTCCCTCCAGACGTTCCTCTCCAACCGCCCCTCCCTCTCCGACACAGACGCCCAGAAGCTCTGGAAAGGGCTCTTCTACGCCCTCTGGATGACGGACCGCCCCGTCCCCCAGCAGCGCCTCGCCGCCGACCTCGCCAACCTCCTCTCCACGCTGCGCCCCGAGTGCGCCGTCCCCTGGCTGCGCGCCTTCTGGGTCGTCCTCGGCGCCCAGTGGACAGACATTGACATCCTGCGCCTCGAAAAGTTTCTCTTGCTCGTGAGGAGGGTGTTTGCCGCGCACGTGCGCCTCGTGAGGGAGCGCGGGTGGAAGGATGGCGATGTCGAGGCTGTTGTCGGTGTTCTGGACGAGTTCCCTTTTGATAAAGAGGGCGATTTGAGAAAGTCGCCTGTGGGCATAAGGTTGCATGCGTTGGATATTTGGGTTGATGAGCTGGAACGTGAGGAGGCGCTTAAGCACCCTGAGGCTGAGGGTTTCGTCAAGGCTGTTGGAGAGTCTGTGCTGGCTTTGAAGCGGTGTCCTGTCAAGCCTGTGCGGGAGCGCGCCGCTGATAGCTACGAGGACGAGAGGTTGCCCTGGGCTGCGGCCAAGAGCGACGACGAGATGGAGGATGAGGACGAGGAGTGGGGCGGTTTCGACGATTAGAGAGCATCAAGACACAGGGCGCACGGCGTTGGGATATATGGAAGGGAAAATCAATCTGAATTGTACTGCTTTTTGTTTATACATGGGCTTAGAGGTTGATACCAGCTGGAAGAGATAGTTCACCATGAGTAATGATACTGTTCTAGTGAAGCAACTGGGCATTCAAACGCCCCTCAGGGATATCCATTTCATAAGCAACGTAAACTGTCCTTCCTCTCTTGGGACATATTAGATCACAACTCCTTTCTATTAACAGTGAGCCTCGTCTCGGCGGGCAGATTACCAAACCCGGGTATCTCCCCCAATAGCCTCATCTTCGTCGCCTCCGATATCATACCCCATCTCTCTCGCTTCCTGTTGTCGCTCCTTTTCCAGCTTGGCCCTCCGCCATGCATCCCACTTTGCCTTTTCTTCAGGCGTCTCGACGCGGCGCTTGGCGAGGCCCTTCTTGCGCAATCGTCGGCGGTGTTGGCGCTTCTGCTCAAACGAGAACCCGCTAATATCGACCTCGGTGATGTCGCGGTTGTACACAACATCCGCCATGTCGGCCATCCAGTCCTGAACTTCTTCCTTGACTTGCTCGGCGACGACACGACCGCGGCCTCCCGTGATCCACTGGTCCAGCTTCACGGGAATCGCGTTGCCAAAAGTGGGATCGTCAATAGACCAGATGCAAGGGGCGTTGCCGCAGCGAATCGGGCGGCAAAACTTGGCGCACATGGCAGACTCGGCAGCGTACCAGAGTGAAAGGAGAAGGACGATGAGTCCAAGAAGGGAGAGGCGGAAGGATGGCTTGCGATGGTAGAGGCGTGGGATGGGAAGTTGAACGTAGGACATCGTTCCAGTGCTGGGGTGAGTTGTGCAGGCGGCACGGGTGCTTTGGTCCTTGGGGGGAGCGTCCATCTTTTCGGGCTTTCTCTCGCGGACGCCGTTGGCTGGCTTTTTCTCAAGAAAATCTTTTTCGAGCGCCTTCAAGTCGACTGGTTTGTTCTCGTTCGCCTTGTTCTCGGTGTTAACTTGATCAGAGAGACGCTCGATGCCCTTGGCCGCCGTGTGAATCCCGTAAAGACTGCTCTTCAGAGTGTTGTTCATGCGCGTGAGTCGGACCAAGTCAGAGTTGTCGTTGCTTTGAGGGTCGATCTGATTTGTTCTTGTGTTGAGTTTGGTATCGAGCTCCAAGTCAAAGTCGAAGTCATCATCGAGTGACGGGTGCTGGGGAAGTTGATCGAGAAGCGCCTCTAGATCTTGCGATGGGGCTTTGCGACCGAGAAGAACCTCTTCGAGATCGTCCAAGGTTGAATCCTCAATGTGATGGGTGCGCTGGAGCTCTTTGAGATCGTCCTTCACTGTTGGGAGCCTAGCCGAGTTTTTCAGTGGTGCTCTGCGCCGGGGCAGTGAACGAGAGCGCCGTCTTCTCACTCCGGCCGACGAGGTTCTGGTGCTGGGTCTCTCATCCGTCCCGGGATCAGAAGCCGTGTCCCTGTCGCTACCACTCGTAATTCGCTCTGTTCTCTTATTCCGGAGTGATACAGATCTTGGTCGCAGCGGTCGTTCTTCTCTCTTCACCGGCTTTTCCTTTTCTTCTTCTTCTTCTTTGAAATCAATCTTCTCGACCTTGACCGTTGCTGGCGTTTCAACGTATGCGCCCGTGACCTTTGGAGTTGGCATCGTCAGCGGATCTGGCTTCGGAGGCCGGGGCGTTGCCTCAGGATCCTTCTCAACATCTGACTCTGGATCTAGTGAAGGCGCCTTCACAGAACCCTTTTCAGAGTGGTTATCCGTTGGGGCGAAGAGATTGGCCTCCGCCTCAATCCGGTTCGTGGGATCTGTCTCCGAATCCATGGATCGCTTGCTCTTGACAGAGTCCGTGGAGCGATTTCGAGGCAGACCAGCAAAGCCAACAGTGGGCTTCATTTCGGTATCACGATTGGGTCGGTGCAGTCGTTGCCGCAGTCCATTCTTAGTGGTAGGTTGCGGAATCGCGGATGCAGTGTCAGGTTTGGCATCTGGGGGCGAAGCAACGGGTTTATCACTGTCTGCCGGCCGTCGCCGTTCTGGCTCTGGAGCTGGACTTGAACTCGTGGCCCTGGCCAGCTGTCGCAGTAGGTCTCGGGAATCTGCGCGCCTGTGCGACAGGCTTGGTCGTGCACGATCAGCATCATCCTTCTCTGCTTTGGCTTCGTTCTCATCCTTGGCGTGTGTTTCTATGCTGGTTCGTCGCGACTTATATATAGTTACGGGCGTGTCGGGGATTTGCTCGCCTGCAATCTCGAATGCAGACTTTGGTCGGGGAATTTCTTTAGGAGACTCTTTTGTGTCAAGTTCGGTGGAAGACATTGTCTCAGGAACTATCCCCCGGCTCGTCTGGGGTCGATTTTCCTCCGGCGACGCTGATCGACCCATTGAATTCCGCTCGCGAATCTCCCCCAGCCTGATCGAAGCCAGCGATCGTCTGGGGATGCCATTAATCTCCCGCTGTCGTATCTCGTCCAGCTTGGTGTTTCTCGGCCTCGGCGCATTGCGATCCGGTATGGGTATTTGATGTTCAACCTTTTCCTCGCGCTCCCGTATCTCGTCCAGCTTTGTGTTTCTTGATCTCGGTCGTTCAATGGCAATTGGGATATCGCTCCCTGTCTTGACCTCTCTTGATCGAATCTCATCCAGTTTCGTGTTGCGCGAACCGGGCGGTGCAACTCTCGTCCGCGAGTTGATATCGATTTCACTGCCATCATCGAAATGGATCCGGTTCGCGAATGGTCGGGCACCCATTCTGATTCTCGGGCTGTCTGATACTTGGAGGTCCCCAGCCGTGAAATCATCGTCAACCTGCCATGCAAAGCTTTTCTCGGGTGATGCGCGCGTAGCTGGTTGTGGTCCAGCTGGCTCGTTGTGCTCTTCTTTCTCAATTGATGGTAAAAGGTCCTCGATCCCAGGGACTAGTGCTGGAATCCGTCCCTGGTTCGTGAGGTCATCCTTGGATGGCATTTGTCTCAGCCAGGGTGAAACTACGCGAAGCCTGCCAATCGCACTCTCCGGCCTATCCTCAGCTTTGCTTCCGTTGCTCGTTGCGACAGTAGGTTCCTGGGCCGGCTCCTTAGGTCCAAGCCCCGGTCTTTGCTTTCCATACAAGGCGCGCCGTCGCGGCGAGTCCGTCCTTTCCGGCGATGGCTTCGTATCGGCAATCGTGGATGACGCCATCGACCCTCGCGAGAACGGTCGACTCGGCGCCTTGGTATCCAGATGATCTTTTCCCAGCATTTTTCTCATCTGATTCTCGTCCCCTTCGCGCCGTTGCCGCCAGGCCCGAGGTGCCGGGCTAGGTGAAGCATCCATGGCCTGGCTGTTGTCCCCCGTATCGTCATCCTCCTGGGCAGCTATGTTGAAAGCGTCGGGTATCGAAAGCCGTTTCCGGGCAGAAGAGGAAAACCCTGGCTTCAGCATCTTGGTGTCGCGAGGAGACGCAAGACTGCTAGTACTCCTCCTCCTATCGGCGTCGGCGCTCGTCGATCGTGATAATTCGTTGCTTGACAGGCTGTAGCGTAGCCTCGAATTGCTGAACTGCGCGCGATCGTTTTCCTTGTTCCTATCTTCTCCTCCCCGCGAGCCGGGGTTCGCAAACAGCGGCTTCCTCCCCGACTCTTTCACGACAAGCTGCGTCGGCCTGCCGTTGGGCCGGCTGGCCAGCGCACTCTTGGGGCGCTCCATTGGAGTATGCTGCGTGGTCGTAGAGTGTAATTACGGGCGGTCAGAGTGTGAGCTATAGCACATTGTCTTCTTCTCGGTGTCGAGCGCGTGCGATCACAGCATCGCGACGGCGGTTTCGCAACAAGAAAGATGGAACAATACGCTTGCACAAGACAAAAGGATCGTACAGGCGTGTCTTTGTCAGGCTGGGTATCAGGTAGATTAAATGGACAGCAAAGCAAAGAAGGGGAAAACAACAACAATCCGCTTTCGCAAAAAAAAGGTGACCGAATGTTTTTGTCGGGGTCGTGGTTGAACGCGTTGGAGGCTGGACAGGGAAAAGCGGCCGCGCATGGGCCCGTCTTGGCGCCCGGCGTCTAGGGGACCTGCCTCTGCCCCTGCGCAACCTGTCAGTTGTTGCAGGTGGGGGGCGCACTTTCCACCGTTTGCGCAGGCAGGGATCGGCGGAAATAGTTCACCCGAACACACCGGACCCTGATGAAGTTGCCTAGAACTCCGGAGAATCTATAAAGCATAGGCAATGCCGTTTAGTTTTCTAATTGATTGCCAGTTAGACTGTGTTAATGAAATACGTTCGTGCATTATCTATCTGCGTACCTTGCGAGTCCGAGCTACTCCCACATAAGCCCACTCTGCTGACCATCCACTGCCTTGGCTGCATCTCTAAACGGCAAAATATACGAGCATAGATGGATGGGGGACTCGCTCGGAGACATAAGTATTTCAAGTACACGTTTAAAAATACTCACGTCCCTCGGTTACTCTAAGTCATCGTTGCTTTGCAAACTTTCCGAGAGGGCAGTTCCACAGATGTCGTGTTATTTACATGCAAGTCAGGTACTTACACAACAAGGTGCACTAAAGCTAGCTGGGAACAAAGAGAGACGACAACTTTCAGTTACATAGTTAAAGGAACCAAATATTTGGTATTTTGACGACATCCAATTGTCTCTTTGATCAGTTACAATGGTTGCCGGCTCCTCTCCCAAGCCTCTCCGGACCTTGGGCCCCGTGTGAGTAACCCCCCTTTGCCTCAACCACTAACACTAACATTGTCTCTCAGTGAGATTTACTTCTCTTCCCGCCACTACCTAGGTCTATACCGCTGTGTTGCACTTACTTGCAGATACACCCTCCCTCCAAACACACCTCCTTCAAACAATGCCATCCTAGCAGCCCTAGCGAATGTCATCAGCGCCCATCCCATGCTCCGAGTCGGCATCATCAACGAAGTAACCACCGAAGCTCAGTTTGTACACATTCCCGAGATAAACCTCAACGAGCTTGTCGAGTTTCGCACAGGTCCTGTGGAAGAGGATTACAACAAGACCATCGATGATGTACAGGCCTGGTGTCACGACCAAATGTACAAAAACATCGAATCCCGTCCACCTTGGCGCATCATTGTTCTCAGACCAGCCTCAAACCCTACCTTTGAAGATGTCATCCTCTCGTTCCATCACTCTATCATGGACGGTGTTGGCTCGAGGCAGTTCCATGAATACTTTCTCACCGAACTCAACTCTCTAGCACCTGAAGCATACACCTCAGAGTTCCATCCCATTCTCTCGTTCCCCGAACCCCCTTCTCTACCAGAAGCTCAGGAGGCCGTTCTGGGATATACAAGGAGCCTTTCGTTCTGGGCAGCTACCATCCGGGACGAAGCTGGTCCCTCGTTTCTCAAGCCCGCCAAGCCTGTCATCTGGGCTGCCGACCCCGTCATCCTCGCACATCCACACAAAACCCGCGTCCTCAGCGTCGACATCCCAGCTCCTATTGTGACAAGCCTTCTCACCGCGACTCGATCCCACAGTACATCCATCACGGCTCTCTTTCACGCTCTGGTCCTCGCGTCCCTCGTGAGCCGCATCCCTGAAGCACCAGCTTTCGCATCCTCTACCCCTATCGAGATGCGGCCCTACCTATCCTCCACCGCAGACCCCGCCCTGAGAAACTCACTCCGTTTGCTCATCTCAAGCATGTTACATCAGTTTAGTCCATCCGACATATCTGCCTTCCGCGCCCCAGATGCTGATCTGGACGCCCTTATCTGGCACCATGCTCGCAGCGTCAAGATTCAGATCAACAAGAGAACTGCCATTCTTCCAGCCGACGACAAGTGCAGCATGCTATCATATGTAACCGACTGGCAGTCCTATTGGAACAAGAGAGAAGGCAAGTTAAGTGACAAGTCTTGGGAAGTCAGCAACGTTGGTCGCTTGCAGATCCCCACCGCTAGAGATGGTGAAAGGAGCATCTCCCGGGCGTTATTCACCAATGGCCCCATGGTTTCTGGAGGACCGATGAGCATCAGTGTGGCTAGCGTGCCGGATGGCGTATTGACGTTGGGAATATCGTGGAACAAGGATATTGTGCAAGAGGAGCTAATGAGTGGTTTGGTAAATGATCTAGAAGCGTTTATGAAGCGGTTTCATGGGACAGGAAAGTTCGTAGCCTAGAGAAACAGAGATGGGATTAGAGTTACAATGGATGGTCAGTAGGAAGACCGCGAGGCAACAACAGCAAACACAATTGTTCATGGTCTAAAGTATTTATTCATTCTCACAAATGACCCTAACCTTATAGGTATCCAATATGATAGATTCATATTCGAACGAAAGGGCTATGTGCATTAAAAGCTGTATTCGCAAGTATATTCTGCCCCTCTTCCAGACGTTTCCGAATCGTCTCTTATCATTCCCACCTCATTCACAACCGCCAAAGGGGCCGTTCCCAGTCTATCCAAACGCCGCGCCAAGTGTCATGCAATGAAATGTCTCTTTTTAAGACAGCTCTACCATCCCTCGCCGGGGTTCCGTCTTGTCTTGCTGCTGCCGCGGAAGTAGTCATACTGCGACGGATCCGTGATATCCATATCGTTCTCGTTTTGTGCAAGACCGCTGTAACCGCGGGGTCCACCACCAAGAGCACCTGTTGAAGGTCCGGGCGAGACACCGGGAGTGCGCGATGGCGTGCTAAGACCTCCAACTGGAGGAGCCGCGGCGTTCTGAATCAGCCCCAGGCCAGATGAACTGTCGTTGTTTTGCGAGTACATCGGGCTGCGAGTCCGGCTTGGTCCCTCTGAGCCCACGGTCGCTTGCTGAGTAAATCCAGCATACCCAGGAGCAGTAGGTCTGTATGCCTGGTAGCTCGTATCACTAGTACTAGACATAGACATCAAACGCTGGTTCCCTCCTCCGGGCGCAAAAGGAGATGCAGTACGGCCTACAGGCGTGCCGGGTCGCGAGCCGTGATCGCTTCCATCACCCCAAGATCCAGGAGTGTCGGGGCGCATAATCTCTCCAGGACGGCCGTAAATCTCGCCTCCGCCGTGGTCCTCAGCAAACTCGGCTCGGTTCTTGTAGAATTCAAAGTCCATCTGAGTCTCCGAAACGTACTCGAACCCGGGAATGTTGTTGGCGCTCTTGCCGGGTCGTCCGCCCTGCATCGCGTCGAGAGCATACATATCCGAGTAGCCACTGACGCTCATCATGTCGCTAGGGTTCACCTCGCGGCCGTCTGTCAATCGTCCCTTGTAGATCGCCGGCAGCAGATTCTGTGCCTTGGAATGCACCATGGGCGTGATGAGGGGCTTGTACAACGCAGGGTGGCCGAATCGATTCGCCAATCTCTCACTACGCAAGCGAGACTCCTTCGGGTTAACTCCGTTCTCGGCTTGCTTGGTAACGTCTCGGGTGCTGTAATATCGGAGCTTATTGTCAAAAGCACGGTTGCAGTAGATCTTGAAAGCCAGCATGAGGAATGGCAGCGGCACCAGGCAGAAGAACTCGATGTGAGTGCCACCATCGCCGCGGACCCAACAAGTCAACATGACAACTAGATTCGACAGCATCGTAGCGAAGATGAAGCGGTTGAAGATGACACGCCAAAACATTCCACCAGACTCGGTCTTGGTGACGAAGCGGTATAGAAGAAGATACTTCTTCAGCCAGGAATCGATGAGGAAGTACAAGGCCGTAGCGGGGAGCACCAGTGGCTGGATGCCGGCGAAACACATGGTGACGGTTGCGTAGTAGAGGAAGTAGTTGTAGTAACTGGCATATTCGAAAGGGGGAGGCGCCGTGAGCTCGATCAGCTCTCTCGGGGTAGGGCTGGCAAACTTCTTGAGGAAGAAAGCCTGGACCAAGGGCCAGAGCTGAGCCAGATCGATGGCCGCACCAAGCTGACGCTGAAGCAGATAGGTCACCCAGAAAGGGCTGTTAGTGCAGAGCGTAGTGAAAAGGGCGGCTGCAATATCGTTATCTTTAATAGATTGCCAAACGTCCTTCGTCTTGTCAACAGCAGTATCCTTGACAACGGCAGCCACGAATGACCAGATAACACTAAAGATAGAGAAGATGATAAGGTTGTTGAAGACGAAGAAGGCATAGAGCTTGCCCAAGACGTGTCTTTCTCGTCCAGTCTTGGTCTGGTCACCGGCCTTGATGGAAAGTCGGCGGAAGATAATGGGGAGGACAAGGTAGATGAGAGACATCAGAGCTGGCGAAAGAATACCCTGAACGATACCCCAGAAATTGGGGTTTTCCAAGAGTGTTTTGTAAAAGGCCGGCCATACGGATCCCAGATTCTGCAAGTTCACCAAGAAGATGGCAATGCCAAGGTTAGGCACAATCCAGAAAAGGGTCAGGAGGGTAATCCAGAAGTTGTTGATCCAGCGTCTTCGGCTCCGTGTAGCACTAGACAACGGCATGTTTTCCCAGATAATGTCGTTGGGCCGGGGTGCAAGTTTGACGACAGCGCCGACAGGCTTCTTCTTGCGACAAGCATAGGCGATACCGTGGGCTTCTGCAATATCCGAGTAACTGGCGAATCCGTACGGCATCGATCCTCGCTTGTCCACACTTTGGCGAACCTCCTTGATCTGGACCTCAAGGGCACGAATGCGCTGGGTGTAGTACTCAATGGCGTCTACTTTCTGGCCCTTGGGATACGTTCCATATGATCGATCCTTCTTTGACGGCCGGCACATGGGCCTGGCAGGAGGGACGTTTTGCGGATCCTTTAGATACTTGGCCAGGATGGACTCGAGTTTGCGAACAGCGTGATCGTGTTGCGAGATAAGTTCAGGCAGTTCCTTGACGTTTCGAGCAACAGCGGTTCGGGCAAAGGATGAGTTGGGCGCAACCGAGTCAATGATTCGCGCGATGCCTTCGTCTGAGCGGCCCTTCTTGGGAATATCGAAGATCTGCAAACAGGTGTGAGTGGTAGTTGTATAAGAGCAAGTCCAGCGGGGCTTACCATCAAGGTACGAGAGTGAAGACTCTTTTGGTACTCCTCGCTTTCAAAGTACTTCCTCCTAAGCTGCAGGACCTTTCTGTAGTTGATCCAGAGGAAAACTGCGACAATGATATTAAAGGCCCAGGCAATTACAACCTGTGCCCAAATTGCCTTGCCCCAAACATGGAGAGGCGTAATCTTGGACACCCATGTGTTGCCCTTTGCATCGCCAATATTTTCCCAGTGGGATACATGAACAGGGAGAAGAATGCCGATACCAGTGACGCACAGAGTGAGAAACATGTTACGGCACATGCGGACGAAGCGCAGAAAGACAGTGGCATCCATACCGATCAAGTGCACGAGTTGCTCCTCCTTGGTTTTCCGCAAGGCCGTGATCCACGACCACGGTGCCCTTCCTATCGGCGGTGGAGCGTGTTTCTCGTCGGCGTGTTTCATTTTGGGGGCATAGATGGCCTGGTTGTACGGTCGGAGGAGCGAGAAGCAGATGGCGATGAAGATGGTGACGGGGAGCGAGACGGCCAAGGCCGAATACATGGAGGCGGCCTGAAGCTGGTCGTTGAAGGGCTGCTTGAGCAGGTCGAGCAGCTCCTTGCCGGGATCCTTCTCCCCTCCATCCTGTCGACTGAACAGGCGGATCAAACTGTGTACGTCCATGGTGGGCGACAGCTCCGCCGACGGGCGAAGACGTTGGAGCTTAACTCAAACGAACGGCAGGCGCTGCAATGTGTATTGTGAAAGCAAAGTCCCCAGCTCACAATTCTCGATGGCGGCACAACGTTTTCGAGATCGGTGGCCACGTATCGGATTATCGGATTGTTTCGCGCAAACGGGGGTAAATCTCGTATTCGCTGGGGTAGGGAGACGGGCCAGGAGTAGAAGGTCGACGGCGCCCCGGACGAAGGTGGAAATGCCGGTTAACCGCAGTCTTTTGAAAGGAGGGCAAAAGACAACGCGCCAACTCAGACAGCTACCCCAGAAAAGTAGGTCAGGAGGGAGAGTGCCACACGAGACGTCGTCGCGGACAAAGGGCCCCAAAACGAGAGTCGCTATGTTCTAGAAATCGGGGGAGCCCGTGAGTGAAGGTCGATGCGCCGAAAGGGGCGAGATAGGGATATGGAGCGAGAGATTGAAGAGAGGATGAAAGAAGGAAAAGGGAGAAAACGAAGGAATCGGATAAGGGAAAAGGACGGGGATGGGGATAGGGTCCGATGATACGGGGAGGACGAGGTAAAAGGTAGGGCTGGGGAGGTTCTAACTAAGGAGCCATGACACCCATGGGATCCATCCCATTATCATCATGGGGACATTTTGGGGGAAGCCATCAACGGGTGTCTTGGCGTGACCGGAGTACAGTGTGGGTAAAGTCTCCGCACCAATGACACAGCGGCTGGTCTCAGCCATTGCACAGTGCATCCGACCACCAGGCACTATTAATTATCTCCAAAGTTCCAGCCAGACTCACCCGCCGAGACCACCTCGTCAACGCCGGCTCTCTTCCCGCTACAAGACCGCTGCAAGCCCTGCAAGCCCCTCCCCCAAAATTTTCAACAAGCTCCCAGTGCAGCCAGGTAAACAAGCGAGCTGATTCGTCCTCGTAACTCGGTGCACAGTTGTGGCCCGCCAGCTCACCCTCTGGGATGGAACGCGGCCGTCCGCGGGGGGTCCCAGAAGTGCTATTTTTGACGCCTCTGACCCGCTCTAGTGGGACCCTTTTTAGCACTTCCAGGGCCGGGAAGCCGCTGGGACGGCCTCTCAGCCAGTCGTCGCCCTCCTTTGGCTTGTACTCGCCACGCCCTGTCGGGTGGTTACCCCTGCATGGGCTGGCTCTTTTTTTTTTTCTGTTGTCTTTGTCGAGTGAGAATTGGTATTAGCTACGCTGATGTTGAGAAATACGAACGACTACCATGCAGGACATGCATTGGAGGACGCCCGTTGCGCTGTCGTCTTATTCCAGATTCGGAAAGTGGTGGGATGCTCTTTGATTCTTTGAGAGAAAAGGTTTGAGAAGCTGAGTTTTTGGGCTTTGACGTTGGCGATCGATGCCATTTACTCGCCCTTTGTGTTTATTGTCTAAGACGACGTTAAGACGACGTCTCGCCTTTCAACTCGACCCCTTTTCTCTCTCTCAAAGACGACAAAGACAGAGGGAATAAGCAGAGCAAAAGCAACATGTATCATTCCATATCTTTCCGAAGCTGACGCCCCAAGCGCCTTGAAACCCCCTCCATCCCGCAAACTCCGAGATCTTTGGGTTGCAAGGTCGGTGATGGATCGACAACTGCTTCAATGATGCAGATACGTCCACATTTTGCCACCTCCCACAATACCGGGTGGGAAAATACTGGGTTTGGGGCTCTTTGTCTTCCAATAGAGTGAAACTAGACACGCAACTCCCGATCGCGTCTTTAAAAACAAGATCAAACGAATCGGGACGTATCTCGATATTCTCGTACGTTCTGGTATGTTTTAACCAAGAGGGTCCGTCAAGCTACCGAAGCTTGTCAGCTACTGAAACATGGAGCCGAAGAGTTAAGAGATAAAAAAGCCGTAGGACTTTGTTGCCCCATGACTCGGGCTGATGGCGCCTTTGCAGGACTCTTCTCCAGCCATTCATTCAGTGGCTGTTGACTCGTCAGTACCAGGACATGTTCGGACGATGAAGGTTGCATTCGTGCCTGGATGCCTCTTTTTTGTTCTCATTTTTCACCTGTCGCGCTAGAATCTCGACCGATCGGACATGCCCAGCTTGTCCGGGCCCAGGGGTAAACAGGCCAAGCCGGTCGAACCAGCAAGCGACGCGTGGAGGAGGGAACGAAAAGGGAAGACCGGGATCTGGGATTCGCACGCCTGGTCGTAACCCACCTCGAAACCGCTCACATCGCGTCTTTTTTGGCTTTTGACAGATTCTTGCTTTTCTTTGCCTCTGCCATTACGTCTCGGTGGAGCACGGCGTCAGCTCCATGGATGCCGGAGCTTGGGAGTGGTCCCTGTTTTACTGTGGTGGGTAACTGACGATGTACCGACCGTGCTGGCATGCTCTGCCGTTGTCAGTCTCGTCTCGCCGTCCCGGTAAATGTGATCAGAATATCGATAAGCGCACGTCAGATACGGGAATCATGAGTCTAGCATTCCTGCTACACTACTGGCCTAGTTGGCGTCAGATGCCCTCTCCCTCAGCTCACGTTCACGACTAAGACACCACCAATATCCAACTTGGATCAGCTTACCACAATCCTCCCCGCTTACCCTAACGGTCAAATTCACGCGGGATCATGAAGTCGGATCAACGCGACTCCGTGCAAAAGGATCAGGACGGGCCCGAGATCTCGTCTCCCTTACCCCTGGGACACTGCGGTGGCTGTGTACCCTACACGCAACGTTCCTCCGCCAAGAGGCCTTCCAGTTCCTGGGAGTTCTTTCTTTTCGCATGAAGACGTTGCGCTCTAATGGGGGCATGACGACAGGTCCTCCACTTCTCCATACGGCGCCCAGGAACGGCATCACCGGCCGTTGGATCAGCCCGAGAGACCCGGTCGGAGGCCCCTGGACGGGAGAAATAGTACCCGGCAGAGGGCCTTTATTGGTTCAGGGTTCGTATCCAGAAAAGATTATGCTTTATGAAACGAGATCTGGGGGCGCCCAGGCCTATCGTTGTGCGGTCTGGTTTGGAGTTCGGGGTTGCTTCAGGGTAAGTAGCTTTGAGACGAACCAACACAGCGCTTCATCGTTCGCTTCCGAGACCCTTCTATGCTGATCCATAGGTTATATCTCTTTACCGTGCCCCTGCTTCTCGCTTGCAGCCTTCTCCCATGTTCTCTGTCTGGCTGAAAGCTGACCCTTGGACCTAATCCCGGACATGGCTTGCGTTCAGACCTATGGGTCAACAACTGCACACAATGTCAAAACCAGACGATGAAATCAATCGGATGTTTGCTACCCAAGACACAAATATACAGCCAAACTAAGGCAGACCTGGGGAAATGTTCCCATCCCCATAACCAATCCTGCCGTTTTCGCCGACCACTCCCCAAACTCGACGTCCAATGATCCGTCAGTCGAAAGGAATTCATATAAGAAAGCCAAGTCATAATAGATAGGTCCAGGTTAAGATGACGCTCCAAGGAAAGGCAACTAAACCTGCTAAACCTCGACGGGTCCCTGGCTACGCGTCTTCCGCGCTGTCCTGCCAACTGCGGGAGCAATCTTCTTGTCCTTCTTGGCCTTGCCGTTACTATTCTTGCCGTTAGTCGCAGTCTCGACAGCAGTCGGCTCATCTGCGACGTCCTCAACTCGGGCTTTCTTTTCGGCGCGCTCCTCCACGGCAGGCTTCTCTGCCACAGCGGGAGCTGCACCGTTGGGTGCGGGAGCGGGTTCATCGAGCTTGCGCTTCTCTCCCGCAGATGCATCAGAAACATCACTGACCTCAGGCTTGATGGAGCCGTTGGTCGCCGCCTCGGTGGGCTTGTCATCGGCTGGTTTGTCCGTCATCGGAAGGTCCTTTGGTGCGGAGACAGCCGGAGCCGACCCAGTCTCGACACCCGTGGTGACAAAGGCAGCCTCATCCTCATTCTTGGGCGGCTCCTTGGGTTCCTCCTCAATCTTTAATTCGGGCCTCGGTGAACCACCAACTGGAGTCCGGTTATTGATGGGGGTCTCTGGCACCGACATGACCTCGACGGGCTTGGGCACAGGAGGGTTCAGTCCAGCACCGCCAGCAAGCTTGCTCTCCTCTGGCTTGGCTGGTTCTGATGAAGCTGCTGTCGTAGTGTCCATGGTGGGAGCAGCGGCTTCGGCCTCGGGCGCCTTGGGGTCAGGCGCGCCGACTGAGAGATGTCAGCTCAATGTTCGGTCTGCAAGCTGGAGTGGCTGGTAAGTGGCTATGGTAGGGTCTGGAGGCGTCGCAAACAGATCAATTGCACAGAGTCGGGGCAGACGCGATGGAAATAGTGCCATTGCGATGGCTGGCGATGGGATATACCTTTGTCTATAGCTGGAGCGATTCCGTCCGACATGGCGATGACGTAAGGGCTGTTGTCGCAGCTCGACTCGGGCTTACAAGCTGAGATACACGCGACACGAGAGGGTCAACAATGGATATGAGGATGTCTGCGATGGCGTCTCTGGAGTCGCAAGAGTCAAGATGATGCTTCACGATGGAGATGGAAGGAAGAGGTCAAGTTGGGATGAGCACGAAGGACGGGAGTGAGGTTGGCTGGGAGCGCACGAGGTCACGACGGTTCCACACGACAGGACAGGAAAGGGACGAGAGGGCGAGACTGGCTGGATTTGCCTTACCTCACCCTCGCGCCAGGATGGACAGCTCAGGAAAGCAATGGCAATGGGTAGCTCCGAGGCGGAGGGTGGCACAAGTCCAGAAGTTCCTCGCCCGCGAGTTTGGCGCGACGAGGAACTTGTGCGGGACGAGCATGTCCCGAGCTTCGAGTAGCTCTCCGAGGACAAGGCAAGGTCCCCCTCCTCGTTTGCTCCATGTCTGCATTGGGCTAAGGCAGCGCCTTTTCGTCACTGGACGAGGACGACCCTAGCACAGTGTTGAAGGCCCAGACGAGGCGAGGAATTGCGATGCCGTGGACTGTGAGACTGGCCCGAGTGGTTGCGGAGCAAAACGGTGTGAACTCTGGCGATCGGGACGGACTTGGATGGAGCCCTGAAGTTGCGGGGAAAAGCTTGGTGGGCCGGCAGCCCGAGACAAAAGCCACCGATCTGGGAGGAGAGGGGCGAGCACCAGAGCCAGTCAGAGACGGAGACGCGTCGATGATGTACTCTTGCTTGCTGCTGCTGGTGCCAATTGCTGGGGAGGGAACAAGGGCTGCAGGTGTCTGATGACGGGCATCCACGGCTTTGACAGAGATGGGCATGGTGAGAGACGACGAGCGGTGAATATCCGGGGATGAGTATGCTGCGTAGACTGTTGATGGTAAATGCTCCGACGCAACGGATGAGGCCTAGGACGTCTGATCCTTCGGGCTGACCGTCAGTGCTGGCTGGCAAAGTTGGCGGTTCCAAGGCTTGCTTGCATGTTGAATGTTACGGAGGTGTTAGCGAATTCGGCATCGGTCAATCGAAGGAATTTGTACCACCAGCCACATGTACCCGCAGCCACAACTGAGCATCAGCCACATTCCGCTCAGGGGCTGGATCTGCAATCTGTCTCCCTGCCATCGTGAGCTTAGTCATCCACCACGCATCGCCAGATTCAAGGTGTCCCCTTAGAGTAGTGGCTCGACGTCGATAGCGAGCCAAACCACCAACGCGATCAACCGACTTATCCACGTTCATTTGTCGCTTGCGATACTACCTCGAGTCTTGTTTTCGAGTTTCTCTTTTATAATCTTCCTCGTTTCTTCTGTCCAACCAATCCTCCCCCTCTATCACCATGGCCTCCAAGACGAACAAGTACTCGGTTATCCTGCCGACGTACAATGAGCGCAGAAACCTCCCCATCATGGCCTGGTTGCTGAACCGCACGTTCACAGAGAAGTGCGCATGCCGCCCTGACTGTTGGGTTTCCGAAATCGCAGGCTAACTCGTCCAGCAACCTTGACTGGGAACTCATCATCGTCGACGACGGCTCCCCCGACGGAACCCAAGAAGTCGCCCTTCAGCTCGTCGAGGCCTACTCTCCCCACGTCGTCCTCAAGCCCCGCGCCGGAAAGCTTGGTCTCGGAACAGCCTACGTCCACGGTCTCAAGTTCGTCACGGGCAACTTTGTCATCATCATGGACGCCGACTTCTCCCACCACCCCAAGTTCATTCCCGAGATGGTGGCCCTTCAGGAGGAGGGCAACTACGACATCGTCACCGGCACCCGCTACGCTGGTAACGGCGGCGTCTACGGCTGGGACCTTAAGCGCAAGTTTGTGAGCCGCGGCGCCAACCTGTTTGCCGATACCGTCCTGCGACCCGGCGTTAGCGACCTCACTGGTAGCTTCCGCCTGTACAAGAGGTCTGTCCTGGAAAAGGCCATCTCAAGCACCGAGAGCAAGGGATACAGCTTCCAGATGGAGCTGATGGTGCGCGCCAAGGCCATGGGCGCCACGGTTGCTGAGGTGCCCATCTCGTTTGTCGACCGCTTGTACGGCGAGAGCAAGTTGGGAGGCGACGAGATTGTCCAGTATGCCCAGGGTGTGTTCTCCCTGTGGCTCAAGGTGTAAGGGACGAGGATGAGTGATCAATGACATGTACAAAAGGGGCACATCTAGTTGGATGGGGGCGTTTCGGCGGGAAGTAAAGTACCGTTTAATATAATACCACGTTTCTTCAGTCACCAATTTCTAGATACACGATGCCAATGTCTCTCTCTCTACATGTTCCTTCCTCCTGTAACCATCAACGTCTGTCCCGTCACATACGAGAACAATGGGCTAGCTACAGCAAGGATGCTGCTTGCCGCCTCTGTTGCAGTGCCTGGTCTCCTCAGGGGAATATCTGCGTGAGTAGCATCTCCCGCGGCCTGTGTCTGCTTGGTCGGAATGCCAAGGGCAATCTTCTGCCCGTCGGGTCCTGTTACGAAAGCTCCATCCTCCTTGGCTGCCGTCAATCGAGTGAGGATATGTCCAAAGGCGACGGTATTCGCCCTCACGCCAAACGCAGGACCCCACTCCTTGGCGATCGTCTTTGTGAATCCAGTAACACCAGCCTTTGCAAGCGCATAATTGAGTTGTCCTGCGTTGCCGTGGACGCCAGAAGTGGAGGAGATGTTGACGATGCACCGGGGAGCGCCGTCCTTTACGCGGAAGTAGGGGGCCGCAGCGCGCACGAGAGCGAAGGGAGCGGTGCAGTGAAGCGCAATGATGGTGTCCCATTGCTTGTCGGTCATCTTGTGGATGACACCATCCCAGGTGTAGCCAGCGTTGTTGACGATGATGTTGATCTTGCCATCGCCAAAGTCGGCGGCCTTCTTGATGAGGTCGTTGATGTACTCTGCCTTGAGGACATCACCAGGGACGGCAATGGCTTGGCCTCCGTTCTTCTTGATGCTCTCAACAACAGCATTGGACTTGTCTGCTTGATGTTAGTTCTGTAGAGTCCAGCTGTAACATGGGGATGCTTACCAGCGTCAATGTCTGCAACAACAACCTTTGCGCCCTCGTTTGCAAACAATCTTGCTGCTTCAGCGCCAATTCCTTGTCCGCTGCCTGTGATGATGGCTACTTGGCCAGCCAGCATGCCCTTGGGGTAGTTGAGGTGGCCAGCGAGTTGGTTAACACGGTCCGACATGATGGGCAGTTGATAACTGTAACTTGGTATTGCCTCAAGGATTGACTATAAAGATTGACTGTCTATGCCTCAACGTACAACATTCGATGCTGATGAGGTGTGTTTTAAAGAAGTTACCTTGAGTTGGGTGATGATCGTCATCCGTGCCGAGGCTCATCACGGCTTCGGTATTTCCGTCTCGGGATGGTGGGGTACACCCCGGACATTTGAGCCTCGGGGTCGGAGTCGAGCCGGGGCGATTCACCTAATTTGCGACTACCTACGATGGTCTCTTTTTCCATCTTGTCTGTTTCTTAAAATAACCAGAAAAACAACGTGCTTTTTGCGGATAGATTAGGGGGTTAGACACGCACGTAAGCACATGAGAGATGTTGGTCAGAGGGCTAGAATGCAGCTTATGGGTCTGGCGTCTTCACCAGGCGTAAATAGACTGGATACTCACCCAAAGCATGTCAAAGAAAAGACATGTAGCGGGAACAAGTAAAGAATTATCCCGCCACCCTCTTCTTATCGGAGAAGCATACTCGAGAGCCCAAGACTAGTCCTGTTCCCATCGAGTGTAACGGGGAATCCAAATGATGACAGCCGTTCTCTTTCGGTGCTGGTACGGTACCGAGAGGATTTAAGCCTGCAGGGCCGAAGTCTTTGGATCGTGCAGAAAAAAACTTACTGTTGAAGTTTGTTCGCTGCACTTTGGGTTGGTTATAAAGACCGCCTGTTCCGTTTCACCGACAAGCTTCAATACCATTCACCATAACAAGCCTGTTCTAAACATCTTGACGACGCCGACTTTGAGAAGCAATGGATAAGAGAAGAAATACAATTATGCCCGGATTGAACTCGAATAGCCATTTTAGTTTGCTTGGATTGCCCCCTGAGATTGTTCTCCTCATCACCGAACACCTCAAACCACAACAACGGTTCTTTCTCGCGCAGACTTGCACTGCTCTACGGGCCCTGGCATGGTGCGATGTTAAGAAGGAGCTCATTGGACTTTCTAATACGACGAAATTCGAGGCCTGGGAGGCAATCGCGTATCACAGTCCAAATCACTGGGCCTGTGTTAACTGCGTGAGGCTCCATGCAGTGGACACATCGGACACTCCCGCGAAGCCCCAGTATACATGTGGCAATAGCTTGGAGGGCAAGTCCGGCTTTAGATTCAGTGGCAGGATTGAATACGACCTTCAGGATCACCATGTCCAGCTGGCCCTGAAGTTTGACCGTCTTGGAAACGTACACAGGGAATACCTGCGACAGCTGCTGGCTTCTGTGCGAAGTTGGGCTCAAGGCCATCAACACTTGACACGCACTTGCTATATGCACCCGAGGATCGTCAATCAACGGTTAATCTTGCACAAAGAGCAAGTATATGAGAACAAGAGGCGCCCAATATCAATCAGTGCTATCGCCGATGACAGCCCCAGAATCTGTCCCCACAGAAGCCTCGCGTCGATATATGTTAACTACTCTGCCGATTACAACCAGTGTTTGCATGAGCGCTCGATCCTGGAGCTTGAGCCCAAATATGCAATCAACAGGGCTTTCGAGTCTCCTGGGCAAGAGACCTACCGGTCTTGTCAGTCTTGTCAGACGGACTATTCGTTCCAAGTATCTAGCCCACATCGTGTCGTACTCAAACTCTGGCACGACTTTGGGTCTCACATCTCGTATTTGGGCCCAGGCGGGAACACGGGCAGGACTCTTTGGGGTCATTGGACCGACCAGTGGTTTAATGCGGACTTGAGGGTGCCTCCAATTTATCATGTACCAGGGAGTATTCGTGAATTATACCTGACAGGTGATCAATAAGGGGGAGAATATATTACGTGCATCGATAGAGGATCAAGAGTATTGAGTTTCGTCGGACAACGATTGTGCCGAAGCAGAGCTGCCAACTCGGACCAGAGGGCAGCGAGTTCCTTCAGATAAATGATGTACCTACAGCTTAAAATCGCTGTTTGTCTTCTCCCATCCTGCAGGCGACACCTCCATAGCAGCGGCCCTCTCAGTCAACTTGAGCTTCAAGTTCCGGTGCTTCTCCGTGCACAACTCGTACATGGTTGAAAGGTTGAACAAGAGGGTATGCGATGACAGCCCAGAATCAACCAATCCTTCCAAAATTTCCCGTCCCTAGCAAGGTTAGGAAGGGCCTTCATGCTGCAGTGGAAATCATACCTCTTGTATCTTCCCAAGATACAGCAAGCACACAGCCATGTTGACGCCCACCATCTCGTCGTCCATGGTCTCTTTCAGTTCCCTCCACATCTCCAATGCAGAGTCGTATTCAGCGTCCGCCATGTCACAGAGCGCTGTGATGAGCTTCTCCGTGTTCTCGTCGCTTTCTGCAGCTTGTTGTGCGCAGTCCCTTGCGCTCGTAGCGTCGCCGAGATGAAGCCACATCAATGCCTTTGACAGTGCTATCTTCCCGTCGCCCCGGTCCCGCAAGGTGCTCAGGTGGTGTGCCGCACCGGTAAGGTCTTCTAGCTCGATCAGCGCGCCGGCGACTTGGATGCCAAGGTCGTGAAGGCGAGCTTTCCAAATTTCTCTTGCCGAGTTGTCATGCTGTGCTGCTGCTTTGGTAATGCGGTCGCGCGCTTCTCGGGCTAGATCATGGTAGCTCATGACAGCTCTGCGAGGATCACCAAAGCCAAGGGCCTGGAGTCGCACGTTAAGGACTCGCAGTTCCCAGGGCACCAGGTGTTCCCCAGTTGTCTCGTCAACGTATTTCCTGATGTCATTAAGATCTTCCAAGGCCTTCACCTCCTGGGCAGCCAAGGGAGTCGCATCAATCAGTGTAAGACATGCCAGGCGTGTGTACAAGAGCTCAAAGATCTTCTTAGAATCCGTAGGATCGAGACTTCCACTAGCGCCTGTGCCTGTCAGTTCCTGGACAGCAGCGATAGCAGCCGCTCTAAAGTGGCCGCTGGCGAGGAGCTCTTCAAGGGGCGCTTCCGGGTTCGGTTGCTTTTGTGAGTTGCGGAAGGCCACGGGAACGTTGAGGGGAGTGAGAGGATGGTAAATCTCTGGCCGGAGGAGGAATGCAAAGTTCTTGGGCTTTGCCTCACCGAGCTGGGATACAGGTGTTGCTGTGGAGGACCGGGGGTGTGGTGATGAGATCCTGGGTCGATGCGTTGGTGCACGTTTAGCGGTGGGTTGGTGAGTTATCGATGTCAGTGGGTCGCTGCTTGGAGTTAGACCACGACAAAGTCTTGCGAATCATGAGAGGATAGGCTCACTCATCAGCGTCGAGAGGTCCTTTGGTAGAAGACCTTGGCCGAGCTGAGGCCGGGTTAGTTGAGATTCCAAGCTTAGCGCTGAAGTGTTAATGGGGCCTGTCGCTGGAGATGACGTGCCCTTCAGGACGCTGAAGATACTGTGCCCCAACGCCCGACAACGGGTGTCATTTTGTGGACGTACTCTTGGTGACAGACTTATTCCGCGAGTGCCCTTTGCTCGCTGTGCTCTGTGGCTCACTCATGATCTCAATATTGGTGGTTTATCTTTGCGTTGTTGAAGCTGGAGTCGTGAGCTTGGCTGGGAGATTGACGCGCCGGATAATCGTCGGGTAGCACATTGAACCTCACCTCTGCCACTCCCAGCATCAGGATCTCAGGACCACAAAGTCAAGTATAATTTTAGGCAGTACGGCCGTCTGTACATTAATTTCTTATTAATTCATACCGCGTTTAACCTCTCTGTCACTGTATTTTGTCCATGATCGCTCATGCGAATGTGCAAATGTCTCACAAGCCAGCCTCTGCGCTCTCTAGGTAGTCACTTGATGTTCAATTCTAAAATTTGGATATCTATCTGTTTGATTAAGAGGACTACTCTCAAAAGGAAAAGCTGGTTCCGTAAGCCTCAAGACTTCATTTCTCTCTTTCTTTTGCCTTTGACCATACCTGGGCAGGCGGCATGGAAAGAAATTCTGCAGACATGAATTTAGAAGAACGGGTTCTAACACTGAGCAAAGTTCTACCTAATTGATGTTCATAACAGTGAGCAAAGAACAGCCAAAGAATTATCTTCTCATGTACCTAAGTAGATACTAATGCGTACATAATTTCTTGGGTACCTTTTATGCAATAGCATAATTTGTTTTGTTTGCCCTTGGGTCAATGCTGTTGGTGTTGGTGGCTGCCGGCAGCCGTCGAAGCCTTTCTGCACGCCCTTTTGCAGTGTTTCCAAATTCGTGGGATTAGTTTAAGGGACTTGCGTACCTGCAACAACCGTCAAGGAAGCGAGTCAGCCCAAATATTCTCTTTTCACCTTCCACCGTTTCACCCCAAGCGCATCACCACCACATCGCCATGGCCTCCGAGGGCCCCTCCAACGAGGAAGCAGCCAACAATGCTGCGAATGAAAACGGAGGTAACGCTGACCTAAATCTCTTCATAATTCTAGTGCTAGTACTTAGGTAACTATGCAGAGCCTCAGCCTTTGTGCGAGTACGAGATCATCCCAGATGGCGACATCATCCTCGTCGCTGGCCCCGAGAAGAAGAAAGTCCGACTCTCTTCGCACCTGCTATGCACCACTTCGCAGGTGTTCAAGGCGATGGTTCACTCGGGCTTCAAGGAAGGGGAGACGTTCCGCCAAAGCGACGGTGCTTTTATTGAGATCGAACTTCCGAGCGACAACGCCGCCACACTTTCTAACGCTTTCCGCGCCCTGTACTGTCCTGATCCCACTCGGCAACTGAGTCCCAAAGAGATCCAACAGGTCGCCATCCTGGCAGACAAGTATGACATGGCTGGGCATTTTGTGTATGCCGCATCCTTTTGGCTGGTGCAGCAAGGCACGGCCAACAAGTGGACCATCGAGCAACTCTGGCAACTATTCACTGCATCCTACTGGCTCAAATGTCCTTTGGGCTTCATCCACTTCAGCAAGAAATTGGTCCTTAAAAAATCAGTGCCACTTGTCAAATACGTCTCGGGAATGCCTGACAAAGCCCTTGGCTTTAAATTATGCTGTAAGCTAACCAATCTTAGTCTTTACTTCAAACGGTTCGCGTTCTGTTGCTAACTCATTGTGCAGTGGCAATCGAATCGATCAGACACGCAAGGCTTCAGAAAGATATCACGACGGAAGTGGGCGTTTGCCTTAGTTGTTTCAATGGGGCAACAGAGGGGTTTGTGAAGCCAGGGCCCAACTGTGAAACGCCGCATTATCACATTCCATCCTGAAGTAGATACGATCTGAGGTACAGGGCGGCTAAGGAAGGAAGTGGTTGTGATTATGAAGGCCTGGAAACCCGGGGATTGGGACCATATTCTGCATGGATTGCCGCAGGTAGGGGGTGGATAATGTTGGTCGAGAATGGAAGTAATTGGACCACGTAAATGACTGGACGGATACATACAGAACGCCTGAAAAAGCAATGCGTTGCCAAGGACCCCTGCAGCGAAGTACCTCTGTGAGTGACAGAATACTGTGCCGGTTGTGAATTAACGCCTTTCTTGCTAACCCAAGTACTATAGCTATACGAAGTCTTAGGTAAAGAATTTGAGAAAATGATCATAAAATAACTAGAGACCTAGTGCACTTTATTATAAGAATTTTATAGGTAATTCCATAGATATTACCTATGCCCGTCCTAAAAATCGAGTGGCGTAGTAATGTGCCAATCGACCGATGAGAGCAAATAGGCACAGTTTGATCTAGCTCCACATCAACTGGTGCAAACACTTTGAGGAGACTAGGAAAGAATAATCTGGATCTTATTGGTGTGAGCTATGATATGAACGGGAAGAACACAGGCATGCAGCCGCAAAACATCCTTGTACTTCTGTATCCCCCTATAATGCGGGCATCTGCATCATCATGCCATAGCAAACAACCGAAGCCTACTCCCCAACCCTATCTATTGTTCACTTAAAATTGGGTTAGAATTCTCCTCAAGTTCTCCCCCTCTCTTCTTCTTTCACCCACTTTCTATCCTCTTCAACTCCATTGCTGCATTTTCTATCAACATGGCGGACACCTCTCGGAAACGCAAAAAAAACAAGTCGACCCCAAAGCCAAACAACAAAGCAACACCTCCCTTTGATTGCTTTGAAAATATTGCGCCGGAAGGAGATGTTGTTTTCGTTCTGACTGGAAAAACGAGGGTTCGTGTCAATTCAGCCATCATGAGGGCCGTCTCGCCCGTTTTCAACCTGATGCTCGGGCCCAACTTCAAGGAGGGACATGCCTTGGCTGCAGCAACAGATGGCACATCCGTCGAGATTCCCCTGCCGGACGATGACGACGAAGCATTTGGCTGGATCTGCCGGGCTCTCCATTGCCAAGCCGATACAAATCTCTGGTTGCCGCAGCTGGCGAAACTTGTTCAGGTCCTTGAGCTCGCCGACAAGTACGCGTTTATAAAAGCAATCGAACTCTCTGTCGATTTCTGGATACGCAAGAGTATCGAAATGATAGAGGAAGCTCTATGTGGCCCTGGAAACTCTGACATGATACATTACTGGCATTTATCACTCGCCTGCTACCGAGTGCACGCCTCAAAATCGTTTGAGCTTGTCACTCGCGAACTCATCCTTAATCAAGACAGGCCATCATTTTTCGAACTCGCTTCTACAATGGAATTGGAACCCAAGACTTCCCAGCTAGCCTCTGCTCGCGTCATTTACAGACTTGCATGTAGGCTACACTTGCCACTGGGAAAATCTATGCTAACCTTTGTCATGCTAGGGATGCTTGAAGAGAAACGAGCCAGTTTTATCAGAAAAGGGGCAGATTGCTTTCACTCCGAAATACCTGTGACACTGGGCGCATGTCCTAAAGCGTCAAAGGAAATTATGTATGACTACTTGTACACTTTGTTTGGCCACTGCATCAGGGGCAGTGATATCTATACCAGTAAGCTATGCTGTATTCTTTACTGCTGTCGGGATATCCCACCTTATCTGTGGCCACATGAGTGCGATGATGAAAAAAGGTGGAGTTGCGCGGCCTGCTTGAAATTCTGC
The DNA here is from genome assembly GCA_000966855.1 of Fusarium sp. JS1030. Lineage (NCBI taxonomy): Eukaryota > Fungi > Ascomycota > Sordariomycetes > Hypocreales > Nectriaceae > Fusarium > Fusarium sp. JS1030. The sequence goes on from JWIW01000090.1 coordinate 939,877, forward strand.
TATGAAAGCATCCGCGATTTACAGGATCTCATCGAACATCAGTTGAAAGGGCTTTGTCTCACCTGTTTTGACCACTCTAAGACGTCAGAATGTACAGATGAGCATGAGGCTATGAAGGCAAAAGAGAAAGAGCAGGTTGTGAAGGAGTGGCGCGATGAAGTGCGAAAGTAGGCTGCTAGGGATGCCAAAAGTCCCAAGCGCCTTACAACAGTACAGTTACAAACCAGCCTATTCTCATGTAATATACTCACATAGTATTGGTATTAGGCTTGGATTGGTCTTGTCACATTCCATCGCCAATCATGGATAGATAAGCACACAAAGGAAATTGTTTTGAAAAACTCTTGACTCTCATAAAGATGAGCAAGCGAGTCGCCTTGCCCAAATCATAAGACGTGACAGTCGGGGATCTCTCGGAAGAAGTAAGAAACTTGGCCTTCAGAAGCCATTCTTCTCGCCTTGGATCGTTCTATCAAGTAAAGTGGTACCAAGTGCATCCTCAGAACAACATTACCATCCCATATCCACTTCCCTCGCCTACCATCTACCAAACAAAGACAAGTTCCACTCTAGCACCAATTGATTCAGGACCATATGGTGGAAGGCAAAGGAGCTACCAAAGTATGCTAGGCATGAATATTTCAAAACAGCTCAACGGGTTTGAGGCATGACGGTCCGGAATTGTCCATGATGCATGCAAAAGGGGGATAACAAAAGCAAGCTGCCATGACCCACGAATGCATTCATGTCAATACGTATATATTATTGAGCTTGCAACTACCAGTTCACCATGAGACATACGAGCGCAGACCCTTTGTTTACCGATGCTCAGCGAGATCACAGACGCAAAGACTCGCCATGGTCACATGGTGGCCTCGCCAGCCTGCAGAAGGGCTGAGAAGCCCTGGTGAGACTGTGAAGCTTATAGTTAACCAAGAGGATATCAGGTTTGTCTGCCAATGCAGAGTTCCGAGTTGTAGCCCAGTGGCTAACGATACAACATTCTCCACAACCTTGCGACTAGGCGTTAGACTTCCGCCAGGAAACAGAGCTCAAAATGGTGTGTGAGATGGCCTTGAGGAATTATCTGGTGATTAGACGAATGGCTGGACAGTGAAACCGCTTGATCATTGCCTCGCTAGGTTACGACATGTCAGTATCATTATGGGCCCATACACAACCTTGGGAGAATTGCCAAACCAGAGAAACAAAGCATGGAATACCGCATCTCAGCTAAATGTGACTTGGTGTGGAATATTGAAGGTGTTTGGGTGTATGCGTATTGATCACTTCACAACTGGGCTAAGAATGTATCTTGGCTTGGTCATGGTCAGAAAACACCAGACTTGAAAAGATGCCCTCAAGCTATAGCAAGTTCAGTTAAGATTATTGGAAGGAATCAAGGCTGCGAGTCACTAGAGCTCTAAATCCTATTATGAAGAAACTTTTCAGAGTCAAGGTCGTAGTAACATCGTTTATTACTGTTCAACCAATCACCAGCCCAGTGTACGCGGGCCAAAAATTGAAAAGACCAACTCGACGTTATCGTCAACCGTACCAGTGCTTGTCGGGGTACTGTCTCCAAATAGCAAAAAGCAAAACCGCGTTTCTACGCGTACCCTCCAATACATCCCCCTTTTCTCCTCACTGCAATCTATGGTCTACTCTTCACCGTCATCATCCAGTTTTGATCATGAGTACATCCACTCGCTCGCTGCGCAAGCGCAAACTCGATCGACATTCGCCATCGACCGCAATAATAAAAAGCGAGGAAGAGGAGCCCAATCTCGGTCGCCCATCGCGTAGGCGCAGACGTGCACCACCCAATCCAACGATAAAGAGGGAAGAAGAGGTGCTTGAGAGAATCGCTCCAGATGGCGACGTGATTTTCGTGCTCGGTGGGAAGAAGCTCCTGGTTCAATCATCCGTCTTGAAGAATGTCTCGTCTGTCTTTTCCGCCAGGTTGGCAGCTGGTTCCAATGAATTCGGGATGATGGCGAGGGCCGCCTCCAATGGGGAGGTGGCCGAGATTCCTCTCCCCGATGACTTTGACGCCTTCAAGCTCATCTGCCTCGTCATCCACCACCAGGGCAACACGAAGCACCACGACCCATCCATCAACAAGCTCGTGCGAATTTTCCAGATTGCCAGGAAATACGAGCTTATGGACGCCATTTCTGTGTCATTCGACTTCTGTGCCAAAAGGAAAGATGTCATCGATGAGCCTGATGTTACGACGCTCTGGCTCTTGGCGATTATGTACCTCCTCATGGAGGACCAAGAACATTTTCAGCTCTTTACGCGACGCCTCATTTTTGAACACAAAGGATCATTTATTACTCTAGCTGCTCAGACCGAAGCCAGAGTTTGCAGGTTGATCCCTCTTTCAAGCGTATATAAGCTGGCAGGTGAGATATGGCAGTATTCCTCATTCCCTCTTCCTATCCGAATACTGACCGAAGTCTGCCTTAGGCTCACTTGAGGAGCTGCGAAGGGTTACTCTACAAATGATCACCAAGGACATCAATTCCGGTATGTACGGCATTTTCGACGTGCCTTCGTTTGAGGATGAGGATATGGATCCATGGATTGTACCCTTCTATCGGCACCTGGGTGAAGTCTTCATGCAGGCCGATGATAATACCGAACCCGGACTCTACAACGTTGGTATGAACTGGTCAATCGCAGATCTCTTCCAACAGATCGAGGAATTCGATATTGTACATCCACAGTTTCTATCCGGGAAAGTGGTTGATAAGGGTCGTGGGCTCAATTTCATGTATAAGCGTTTGATGGCGCGCTTGTCAGACTTGAAGCAAGACTTCAAAGGGTTGTGCCTCCACTGCTTTCACCAGGGGAAGTTGGTCTATCTCTGCGAAGGAAAGCACGCCTAGGGTCTTGGATAGCTAGGTTTATTTATCACAAATTTGTATAGAAGGCTACACATCTTTCAGGTTTGCTTAGCTGGGCGACGATGAGTTTTAGTTTTGCAATGTATGTAATCTGGTCAAAAATTACCAGAGTTGAGTTGCCCTTGCTCTTTGGCGCGTCGCAGAGCTCAAGCTTCCGCATTTGGTTCACTGAAGCCCCGCTAAAAAGTTGATCGCTGCACTCAACCTTGACACTGCCATCTACCACCAATATCAATCATCTCGCAATGAGAACCCGCAAATCTAATCGCACCAAGCGGTTCACGGTTGAAAGGTACGACTTCGAAGGTAGTTCCGACGAAGAAATCCTCAAGCGCACCGCAAATGCAGAAGACGATGGGAACTTTGACGTCGCAGCTGCCGCCGAGGAGAGCGCCCAAGAGGAAGAGGAGGAGCTTGCGCTGGAGCAAGAGGCAGTCGAGTCTGACGGCTCCGTGAGCGAGCCCGACGGCATTCCAGACAGGTTCGCGCGCCAACGAGTAAAGCCGATTCGGCCGTTCAACGTGCGTGCGGCGGGCCTCACAGGGTATCTTGATATGGAGCCTGTGGCCGATGGGCGCATTGTGAGGTCGTACTGGGGTCCGTATGATCGCGGTGTGAAAGGGCGTCAGCTTGTCGAAGCATGGTATGGGCGACATGAAGACGGGACCAAGATGGTGCAGGGCATGTTAGATCGGTGGATGGACTGGACAGCGCTGCCGCCAAAGATCCAAGGCGACAAGGATCAGAAGGACAGAGGCGTTTGGTCGCCCAACTTCTTTGAGAGGGAGGCTTACAACGCTGAACATTGGTACGAGCGTGTGAGGGACAGCTTGCCGGAAATCAACGCGCGAACACAACTGCCGGCAGAGGACGCCCAGCTGTACCGATTTCATCGAGAAGCGATGCCAGTACTGATGGGACCGTCCACCTCACAACAAGAGATCAAATTCGAGTCTGGAGACGGATACGCGCTTGCACAAAACGGACTACCTGTTGAAGACGACTCGGGCGTTGCCACAGGATGGATATTTGACACAGGCGGCATCGTCACAGGTATGGACTGGGCACCTCTTCACAGCGCCAACGCACCGCAGCTCCTAGCTCTCTGCGTCATCCCGCATTCCGACCAGGAGCACTACGACTACGAGCAAGAATCCGTGAAGCCCGGGTTCCAGAAGCAAGGTGCTGTCCAGCTATGGGAGTTTGTCGGCGAAAGGCAAGATGGCTTTGCTCGCCCATCATCACGGAAGCCAACTCTACGCAAGACGATATGCCTTGACTATGGGCGAGCGCGGAGGGTGAAATGGAGTCCAGCATGCGGGTTCCTCGCAGTGCTTTGCGACGATGGAAATGTTTACGTGATTGAGGCCGGAGATGATGATAAGGGAGAATATGGTGAGGTTCATGCTTTCACTAAAGGGGCTATTGCTAATCCGACTTTAGAAAAAGTACAACAGCCGGTGGCTTCATTCGGATTCCCCAACGAGGACGTCAAATCAACAGCCCTTACATGGATTAACTTCAACCGACTCGTAGTAGGCTACTCCGATGGCTCTATTGCGACCTGGTCTATCCGTCCCAGTCGGCTGCTTTCTCGACACCCTGTCCATCATAACATCGTCGTCGACCTCGTCTCGGGCTACCCAGCCATGCCTTATCTCATCGCTTCTACTCCTGTCGGAGGAACGGTCAGGCTGCTCGACCTCCGTTCTCCGAGCTACGAGACCACCGAGGTTCAGAGCCTCACAGTTGGAACTCAACCGAACCTCCTCGGTTACAGCGACCACATGCTGGGCTTCTTTTCCATGTATCCATCTGCCGGTGTACTCAACACACACATTGGCTTTATGCATCACGCACAATTCCCCGTTGCCCGCCGCGTCTTCACCGGAGAGAGCTTCCCGTCATGTCTAGCTGTTGGGCGGACACATCCATACCTCCTGGTCGGTTCCTTGGATGGCTCGCTTTGGGCAATGAATCCCCAGGTTGAGATTTTTACAACTAGACGCGAACCCACAGATCGAATCCGAGTCTTCCTTCATGAGCACCGCCCCGCAAAATCCTTCCCAGCTGGCTCACCCGCGGCGGCACGAGGAGTCTCGAGAATAGTGCAAGGGTTCATTATGGAGAGGAACCTCAACAAACAGTCCAACTACAAGCCCCCCGTCAAGAAGGGAAAGAAACCGAGGAAGAAGGAGAGTGAGACAGCTGGTGGTGCTGGTGATGATGATGAGGCAAATGCAGTTACGGATCCAACCAGGGCCATTATTTATGAGCCGTTGACCAGGGTAACAGTGGCCGAGTGGAACCCAAACGATGAGTATGGGTGCTGGGCGGCAGCGGCGATGGGTTCGGGGTTGGTGAGGGTGATGGACCTCGGATTGACGGAACCGGAGGACTAAGGCGATCAATCGAAGATGCACTGTGATCCCATAACGGTGTGGTGGTAGTCAAACGCCTTTGCCATGCCATAAAAGTGTGTGGCAGCGGCCAAGAGGACGAACATGTGGAAGATCTGATGCGAGCTCCCCCAGATATCGAAGGTGCCGGGAGCACTCCTCTCAGGCCAGCGAACCTACTCCGAGTCAGTGAATCCCGCGGGCAATAGGAGAGGATGGAACATACCGCATAGAGGACGGCACCGAAGATGTACATGATACCGTGGAGAACGAGCCAGCTGAGACTCAAGCGATCCTCGAGGCCTTGGAAACCATAGATGAAAACGCCGTGGATAACGGGGATGACTCCAGAGGCGCCGAGGCCGATGAACATCATTGTACGATAGGGCCTCCATGCAGGAGTGCGGAAACGTTCAACCCAAGACGCAATAGCGCATCCAACACCAAGCATAGAGATCTAATATTGTTAGTCAAGTCCTGAAATATCATCCCGGTAATGGTTTACTCACCAACCAGAGATATACCGTCATCAACTGAGGCAAGCAGAAGAAGCCATAGTAGAGCGCAGGAACATAGCTCCCCACAATCAAGGCCACGATACCCGTATAATCCAGCTTATTCCCCCACTTGGCAACAGTCTCACTGTGGTTCGACAAGGCGTGGAATGTCGCACTCATCCCCAGACACAAGACTGCGCCTCCAAAGAAACAAGCGAACGCAATTACATCGTTGATGCTCGCGCTCGCATACCGCGGCCGGACCACTCGGTCAACATACGCCGCGCTGACGAGGAAGACGGCTGCGCCGAGGAGATGCGACCAGATGTTGACAGACTCGTTGTGCAGGTAAAAGAGCGAGCGCAGCGAGTGCGTGTAGGAGCCGTGAGACTGGCGGTAGCCGGAGCGGATGAAGGCGTTGTCGCGGCGCCAGGCGGGGAGGTCGTCCCAGAGGAGGAGAAGAGAATGAGCTGCCTTTGACTCCAAGTTCTTGGCAGCAGAGATGATGCTTTCTGTAGTAGATGGACGCCGGTTGCGGACGCCGGAAGCCTGGGTGTCATCGACCATGATGAATGAGGTTATCAAGACTTTTTCAAAATAGGATGCCTTCTTGACTCGAGTACTATAAGTATAGCAGTGTCATTACTGAGCGCAGCAACGGCCAAAGCCCTTTACTTATACCAGTTCCACTCTGATTGAAGACGGAGCCGCTTCTTGTTGTGTTGTTGACCGGGGTGGATTTGTTGGGACAGGCACATGGAAAAGACGCGCAAACGTCCCGAGGCTACTAGTGGTTACGGAAGAAGGCGTCTAGAAACGTCGTCGAAGGCCCACTCTAGTCGTTTAAAAGACCCTGATTTACCATCAAAGTTATGATGGGCGTATTTAAAGATCATGGAGCTCTAATGAAGGCGCCGGAACGTTATTCGCTCAGGAATTCGCTTCCGCAGCCATGGCATGGAATAATTGGCAGTAATACAGGGATTATGGCAGAGACTGTCCAGCGCTTCTACAATCATATTCTACAAGCAAGACTTCACTGGAACAATGAACTGTAGGTCAGCCCCTGTGTCAGCATAGAATTCATTCCTCGTTAGCCATCGCGCGCAGATAGATCGTCAGTGGACGCCATGTCTAAGACGCCAAAAACATGCCAGGCCGGTGATGCTCTCACGCCATCCCAAAAACCCAACAGCGCTCGCTCTTCTCCGTAGGCTCTCCTCTCATCGTCGCGGGACGTTTATTTCTTGCCGCTCTTCTTAATGCCCTGACCACCGGTGTTGAGGGGGCCCTTGCCGCCAGCCTTGGCCGCAAGCTCCTTGCGCGCCTTCTCGTCTGCAGTCTTTGTCAGTGGACAGGTCTCTTTTGACAACTAGTCGTGGTGGATTCGGTGGTTCGATGGGCTCGGGAGGATTGCGTACCAGCGCGCTTCTTCTCGAGGAAGGCCTTGTCATCGTCGTCGAGGTCCTTCTGGGCCTTCTTAGCCGCCTTCAAAGGCTTAGCCTTGCCGCCTATTATGATCCAGAGTCAGTTTCAGGCCTCGAGGGATGCAAATCGAAGCAGTAGAGGGAAAACTGACCTTCTCGGTTAGAGCCACCCATTTTGATTTATGCGGAAAAAGAAACGAGGCGTTGGGTACGAGGAAGAAAAAGATTGAGTTGTTGGAGAAAGGTCCGAGTTGTCGCGAAAGAGAGAAAAGTTGCCTCCCGCTTACTCGTCTGGCCTGGGCCTTCTTCCATCCCACCTACCAACCTCCAGCGGTGAGCCCACTAAGCGCGGGGATAAAGCGCGATAAGGGTCTTCCGGGGCTTACCTAATCCGGGGACTTATCGGATTTTCCTCCACCCTTTTGGTGTCGGAACAGTCAGACACGAGCGAGACTTCGACGTTACGTCAAAGTCTGGAGATGCAGACCAACTTCGTCCCAATTTGACAGCACGACCCAGATCTATTTTAGGCTTCACATCACCAGATCCGATACGAGCCCCCTCATCCAGCTTCACCTACTCATCATATTGTCTTTTCTCTGGACCACGCTCCAGTTCCCCCTCGTCTCCAGCTTCACTATCTCCCCTCACCAACAACCAACCTCCCCCAGTCGATATTGAGCCTGAAAGAGTCACTATTGATCCGGTTGGGCTCTTTTCCTATTGCACTCTGTCCTTCCCAGTTCATCTTCGCTGACACTGTCCTGCTTCTCTCTGCTTCAAGACACAACAAGGCCTGAAGGATCCAGCGAACATCCGTCATTATGGCGTCGAGTTCGGATGAAGGCGAGATTATTGAGAATGGCGTTGAAGATTTGAAGGCAACTTCACTGCAGCATGCTGGACGAAGCAGTGTTGACCGTCAAGACAGACACAAAAGTAGACTTTCGACTCCGGACCACGACTCGGCTTCCAGATACAGCAACAACTCGCGACGAAGCAACTCGCCCCGTGGTTTCAAGCGATCACACGACGATAGGGAAAGAGATAGAGACCGAGATCACTACAGCTCCCGGGCTCGCGATCATGATTCGAGACACTTTCGTGTTCACTACGAGGATGCGCGACGCGACGATACTCGAAGGCCTCGCGGCCCTTACGACGACCTCGATCGACCTGCATCACGCGCATCAAACTACAGTTACGATGGCCGCGATCGGAGCCGTGAACGAGATCACTATCGCGAAAAGGATCGAGACTGGTACGCCAACAAGCGACCACGAAACAGGAGTCGTTCCCCTCAGCGATCTCGACGGGCAGACAGGGGCAGAATCGACCGCTTCGTAAGAGAAGGCCACTACGACCGTCGCGACGACACGTCCAGAGGACTCAAGTATGACGATGATCGCAGCTCGCGAGATAGCGGTTCTGTGTCCAAGAGGACCACTGTAGGAGAGGCTTCACGCGCCAAAGGAGATGATGCTAAACCAGATCAAGGCCTTTCAAATGGACATGGCCCCTCCAAGACTTCTCAGAGGTATGCTCCGAGGCCTGCGTCAGTGGATGGCAGACCATTGACTCTTGGTAGACCACCTGTCTCCCAGCCTGAACCCGAACGGAAGCCCGAACCAGAACCAGAGCCTGAAAGCTACGAGGAACCTGAGCCCGTTGACGAAGAGGCCGAGATTGAGCGACGGCGCAAGCGACGTGAGGAGCTTATGGCCAAGTCCAGCTCCGCTACTCCTCTCCTTCTTCACGCTGTGGGTGCTGCAGCCAACAAGGCTCGTGCCGCATCTCCTGCATCTACTCACCCCGACACACCCGTAGTACACTCTGAGATCGCAAGCCCTCGCACTCCTCGATTCGGTATGTCAGTTTCTTCCAATGGGAGAACCTTGCTAAGCGTTTCCACAGACCTAGCGTCGCCTCGCTCGCCTGGATCACACGACGAACCGTCCCCAGGTGGTATCAACCTCCTGGACGACAGGGCGTTGATGAACTCGCATGGAAAAGCTCAACTAGATGATGAAGACGGTCCCTCTGCAGCCGACTATGACCCTACCGGAGATATGCAGGAAGATGAGCGACGAGATGAACTTCGACATGGACATGTCGTCCTTCATGGTGAGCAGCATCCTATCGCAACAACAGAACAACCACAGGAAGAGGCCCAGGAAGAGCCAGCTGAGAAGACTGGCGATGATGATGATGACGACGACTTTGACATGTTCGCCGAGGACTTTGATGAGGACAAGTACGCAACCAAGCCCGTGGAGCCTGTAGCGCCCACGGCGGGCGATGGTGTAGCTCCTGACGTTCCGGCCGTCACGAAAGGAGGCATTCTCGAAGGCGACGATAAGGACGGATACTACAAGATCCGCATCGGTGAGGTTCTAAACGGTCGATATCAGATTCAGTCTGCACTCGGAAGGGGCATGTTTTCAGGGGTAGCTCGCGCCGTCGACATTACCACGAAGCAGCTTGTCGCTATCAAGATGATGCGTAACAACGACGCTCTCCGCAAGGGAGGCTACACAGAGATTGCCATCCTGGAGAAGCTCAATGATGCCGATCCTGAGAACCGGAAGCATATCATCAAGTTTGAGCGTCAGTTTGACTATAAAGGCCATCTGTGCATGGTGTTTGAGAACCTGAGCATGAACCTGCGAGAGGTGCTGCGCAAGTTTGGCAACAACGTGGGCATCAACCTCGGGGCGACGCGAGCATATGCCTACCAGATCTTTGTGGCTCTGGCACATATGCGGAAGTGCAGCATCATCCACGCGGATCTGAAGCCCGACAACATCTTGGTACGCTATCCCCGGTGATATTGATAAGACGAAGTGCTAACTTTGGAACAGGTGAACGAGAGTCGCAATGTGCTCAAGATCTGCGACTTGGGAACGGCCATTGACAAGTCTGATGCAGCAACAGCTCACATGGACATCACGCCGTACCTCGTCAGTCGGTTCTACCGAGCTCCTGAGATTATTTTGGGAATTCCTTACGACTACGCCGTCGACATGTGGTCCATCGGCTGCACCCTGTATGAGTTGTATACAGGCAAGATCCTGTTCACAGGCGACAGCAACAACCAGATGCTCAAGGCGATCATGGAGATTCGCGGCCGACTAACGCCAAAACTGTTTAAGCGAGGTCAACTGTCAGCCGCTCATTTCGACGACAAGGGACAGTTCGTCAGCATCGAACGCGACAAGGTTCTCGGAAAGGTATGTTATGATTCCATTGACTCGCATTCACGTTGTTTTTGCTATTCCCTACCTCCCCCCTTGCCTTCATTTCCAAGCGCCACTTGGCCGTGCTGTTAGCGGCCGCCTCCACGCGATGTCTTTGCTATTTTTGCTGCCGTGAATGGGGGCGGTTCACGATGGGGCTCTGCGACCGTAAGCGCTTGGCTTCCTTGCAGCCGGAAGCATAACCGCCCGTGTGGGGAAGCATCACGATGAGCCAACGTCACCCACTCAACGGTCGATAGATCAGGACTTTGGAGATGTTGGATCTAGAACCCGCTGTGGAGTTCTGGCTGCGAGGGAGGGAGGGATGAGATGAGATGGATGTTGACAGGACGCCTCTCGATCCTTCCGAGGCCACTGATCAGGCCGCAGGCATCGTCAGCCTCTTGTCTCGGCACATCGGACTCCCTCCACAACACCAGCCACGATGGCCAGCATTCCTTGCATACAGTTGCCAACGGCTGCTAAGGTTCAGCCAAGCGCTCAGCCCTTGTTATGTCACTCCTCACATAGTCCCCGTCATGTCTTGATTTAGAAGCTTTTGGCCAGGATTTGTAACTAACTCTCGCTTACAGACTGCCGTCCGCACCATGGCTATGGTGAAGCCCACGCGCGACCTGCGAACCCGGCTCATGGCTGCTTCTGGAGGAATGAGCGACGCCGAGACGAGGGATCTGAACCACTTCATCGACCTTCTGGAGCATTGCCTGGCACTCAACCCGGACAAGAGGATCAAGCCATCTGACGCATTGCGCCATCCCTTCTTCACCTCAAAGACCGGGCATGTGCGGCGGTGAGAAGAGGAGGATGGTCAGAGATGACGGGATTTGGAGACAGTGGTAAAACACGTGGATCAAGGGAAGAAGGCTGGTAAAGTTAGACTTGGATTAGAAACTAGACAAAGGGAGGGAGTTTGGGGTTCACAATGGTAGTTCGTCCGGCGATGCTTGAAACGTGTCACCGCCCGTTTATGTCATGCATCATTGTGTCTCAGTTTGCCTATGTCTCGCAGTGACCGAGGAGGGTTCCAGACTTAGAAGCAGGCTAGAAGCTCCGAGTCTGGCCCATTGGATCCAAGACAAGTTTACAGAATCAGGTATGGTCACCTCAGCCATCAATTGTTGGATCTCGATTCAAGGATGGGTATCAGCCTAGGAGCCCTTTGTATGCGGCACGACCGAACAAACGCCCGGCTACTACGGAGGAACCCACATGTAAGGGTTCAGATTATCAGCTGTCGTGCTGTTGGGAACAAGGCTCCCAGGAACCGAGTGGCGAGGCAGATGAGACTATTTCCAGGGCGTTTGCCTTGCGGGCACGCGTAGGCAGACAAGGCAGGTGAGCGTGTGTTTACGCCGAAGCATCTCTGCGGCGTCGGGCGGGATTGGGGACTTTGGTTGGTGAAAGTGCAGCCGCGCGCCTGGTGATGCTGGCTTGTTTGTGATGTGCAGTAAGCCCCCCTAGTGCAATGATGGGTCATTTCGAGTCGAAAGGGCCGAGAGTAGGCGTAACGTGGCGATAGTCAACGACAAAGGTTTGCTCCTAAGCAGAGAATGAAGAGTGAAGCGGGTGATGAGTTAACATCGTTGCACGAAATGTGGTGATCCCGGATGCTGCACGACAGAGATCTTGCTAGTGTTGCACATGCGTTGTTGGACACGGATCCCTTTGGCCAGGGTCACTGACAGCTCGTCTCGGAGAGGACACGGCAAGCTTGCATCACGGTTTCTGCACGGATGTGTAGATCATAGGATCAAAGCTGTGGACAATGATGAAAAGAGCGTCACTCGGGACTCTCGGACGTGGAGCATCATGTCAATCATAAGCTGATGCCCTTTGTTCATCTCCATGATGTCAACGAGGCTGGGCCTTGAGACGGTCGCACACAGTGCAATTATTGACAGGCGCAGAAAAGACAAGGCGAACACAGTTTGCCATGTGTTTCGTAGATCTCGCTTCCTCGCAAGCGAAAATCGCATCAGTCTGGGCAGGGCGTCAAGTGTTGCTTGCTTTGTCCTGCGCAACACCAAGCCCAACTAACTGTGTGCATGTACGAGGCGTCGACGATCAGTCCCTTCAATTCTAGAGGCATAAGAAAATTTGCTCATCATAATCGTTTCGTCTGGTCGCCAATCACTAAGCTTGGGTTGATTTCGCAGCGATCTTCAGGTCCTGCACGGCGATTATTACCCTCGCTGTAGAGATGATCCACCGCAAATGCGCTGGCACACACAGAGGACAGCAGAATCTTGGAGAGCCAACGAGAAGGAGAGGGCTCGCACCCCGCTTGGCTTTGTCGTAATGATGTGCAGTTCGTGTTCCTGGCCGGCCTTGATCGGCAACTTGGTCTTCCCAGCGGCCATCTGGCTCAGCCCGTCGGTACTGGTGTCAAGCCTGTTTGTTTGTGGATGGATGATTTTGATTGTCTCATACACACACCTGTAACAGTCCTGCAACTTGCGGCGCGGGACCCCCCTAGTCAGATGGAAATTGCGACTTTTGGATCAGCGCACCGTCAAAACAAGTTGGGGCAGGGTCCAGGGCATTCGATGCTTGACAGATCCCAGCAGTGAGCTTTCCGTCCGTGTCACCCCGGTAAAGTCACTCGAGCAAGAAAAAGCAAAGACTGTTCGCTTCTCCGTCCCTTGCCGCCACTCAGCCTCACTTGTTGGGCAGTTGCGAGCAAGAGGGACCCTCAATTGGGCGCAGAGCAAAACGGTGAGATTGCGAACGGACGGAGTGAACAAGGGGCGGGACGTATGGACCTGAGGGCGATACGTGCGAGGCAGGGCATGGGCAGCGATGACGGACAGGCGGGCGTGGCGATGATGGGATTGATGACTCTGTGTCGTCAGGATCGGCGTGACGGAAGGCGCTGTTTCGCTGAACGCGATAGGCTCGGAAACTCGAGCAGAGGTCGTGGAATCTTCCAGGGTTGAACAACGGTAGGGTCGGACTTTGAACCCTTTGGGACAGTTTGTGCGGTTCCAGGGACAAGGTTCAAGATCTTGGTTTGCTCCATCGATGAGTTCATGTGCGCCCTCCTTAGCTTTCCGATGGTTTCGCCTTGTCCTAGGATGTTCAGTTTGACGTTGAGTTCGTGTGTATTATCTCATCGTGGTCACTGGTGGAAGAACAGTCCGGAGGGGGTTTGACCTGAGACCCTTTCGGCAAAGAGACGGTGATCCGCCAATGCCTTGATGGTGATGCTTCTGTTCGCGAAGACGTCAATTGTCTCAACAAACCTTCACATCGACCCAGACTACCCAGATCTCAGCTGTTGATTGTAGATGGGGTTGCATCACAGCTTGAACCATTCCGTGATAATGACCCGCATGACTCTCGATGGCCAGGCACCCTCCCCAAAGCATCAACAGTCACGTAGAAGCCATTCCTAACCACCAGCTTCAACCAACGTACAGGGTAGCCGTTGTGTGTTCCGTGTCCTACCCCGGCCCCGCTCCGTGACGGCATACCCACTCCCAGCACCACCACGGGTGACCGATCAGGAGACGCCCGAATCTCTGCCGTCCTCGTGCCGGGCAAAACCTTTCCCTCACGTGTAAACACATGACATTCCCGTCATGTCCGGCCAGGCTACCGTCGGTACTTGGCTGAGAGATCCCTGAGGCTGAGACCGTGGTTTGGCACTCCCCGGGAAGGGCAAAAGAGAGTCAGAGGTGACGTTGGGGTCTGGATCGTCCCATGAATCAAGCGAGACTTTGAAGATCTTGGATGAGAGAGCTCGTCGATGCAAATCATCCACACCTGGCTACGCAATTGTCCCGCCCGTTGGTCCTCCAGGCGCCGCGGATGTCATCCCGCGAGCTACACACCACCAATCGTGGCCGTCCCTACCACAGGCTTGGCTTTGTTAGTCACCCAAAGTTGATTCGTCTCTTGCGCCGTTGAGGGGTCTCGACTCTCTTGCTAGCTGGCTCATTTAGACTTCGGCCACGGCGAGAGCGTTTCGTGCGCGTCGGGGTCCAGCGTCCATGCGACGAACATGTGGTCTACGGCAAGCGAGGCAAAGCCATGGCTGATCGTTGTCCCGCCATGACATGCCGCAGAGTGGCGAGGCCAAGCTGAGATTGATAGCGTGCGGGCGAGATCTCCATGAGCCAAAGAGCACGTTTGAGACGGCGACAGCCAGCGGGGTTCCTCAGGCCGCCTGTGGCTCCATCATCCCGTGATGAGCGTATCAAATCCCTGCACCAACGTCGCTGCACTGTTCCCTCCCTTGCGTCGAACCGTGACGTGAGTGAACGTTTACGGACATCCAGCGTTTGGCGGTGAATCTGCGAGGGCTCAAGGATATCGACTACGATCGGCCCATCTCGAAACGTGCACGCACCCTGGCTCCACGATCCAGCCAGCTTGACGTTTAAGACGGTGGGCGAATCGAACGCTTCTAGAGACGTGAAGGCGCAAGGGGGGCGCTCAGCCATTTGCTGCGAAATAGCCGTCCAGCCTGGGATCTCCCGATCGATGTGCACGAAGACGCTGGGACAGACAAGACGGTGAGCCTGTTTGATCTGTGAGGCTGCTGCCCACAACCTTCCCTCCTCGGACCACAGGCATGTCCAAGCTCGATAGCTACGGGTTGTTTCTTCTCTGCCAGATCCCCAGCCGGGACGCAAGGGTCGCTTGATCGGGCTAGAAACGCCTAACAACCGGAGAGAAAGCAGGCGATTCTTGGTCCAAAGCAGGTGTCATGCTAAACCGTCAGTGCTCCCTATTGGAGCTCTGTGGTGGTGATAACTCAACAACCGCAGCCATGGCTCCGGGGAGGTGGCCCTGGCGGGGGGGAATGTGATGGTGTGCCCCAAAGGCGCTCGTCCTCATGGCCGTGACCCTCTCCCATATCTCCCGATCGAGTGTTGAGGCTTAGGTCTTGTGCCGGTTGCTGCAACCATTGCCGGCTGACGTCTCTTGCTGCTCACTCCGGCGAGCATTGACGCACCATCATGACTCGGAGCTACTGTATCGTGGTCGCGCAGCCTGTAAGTGAGTGCGTGACGGCAAGGTCGAGGATAATCCCCTATTGGATCGATCAACAACCAGCTTGGCCCTTTTCATGAGCTTGCATCTGCACCGTTTCCTGGAAGAGCTTGAGGTCTATCCGGACTTGCCAATATCCTTGATGCATAGCCGGCAGCCAATGATGGTTTGTCGATACGCCTAGTCCCGTCTCTCGATGGATCGGCCGAGCATAAGCTGCGGGTTGATATCGAATCAGACCAACTCCATGCAGTTTCCCGTACGTGGAGAAGAGCGAAAGGTGAGTGACTTTGGTCACCGCCCCGGTCAAGTCACCGCAAGCGAGCAGGTTTTCGGTCAGGGCTGATCCTTTTCGACAATCAGCTCATGCATGAACTGGATGAATGCCTTCCGGTGTCTGGCTGCGCCTGGGTGGTAGCGAACTTCACAGAAGGGCGAATGCAGGACGGCACAGCGTCTTAGTGGACGCGATAAGCGTAGGGAGTAGAGTAGCGGCAGCGGGATCGCCATCGCCAAAGGCGGGCATCTCGGGAAACATGAAATCGGCCATCCTGACAGTCCTGAGGCAATGTCTGGAGCGAGCGCCGTGCCTCAACTAGAGTGTATGATCGACGCCCCAGACTCTCGGGCAAGGAGATTTGAGACGGCTTTCTTTTTAGTGAGGCACTCTGGCATCAGAGGAATCAGAGCTTCTCCCAGCACCCTTGGAAAAGGCGTTGGCAAGGGCGGCGAGAATGGGTCGATTCCAAGGGGGATCCCTGCGGATGCCATAGCGGACAGGGACGGCATCGCATGGCACCCAAGGCATGCATCTGTACAGTAGGGGTCAAGTCCCGTTGTTGACGGCTCTCAGTGTCTCTGATGCTCGCCTGGTGGGTTTTTTTGCGCCTCCAGTCAGCCAAATTATTGTTTATTATTATTGTGTTGTCTGTCATGCCGGGACACGAAGCGCAGAGAATGATGAATGCACAGTGGGCAAGAGCGAGAGGAGGGAGATTGGCAACAGAGATCTTGGCGCTAAGCCTTACGTGGTTTAGTCCCACCCGTGATTTTTTGACATGCCACCCATGCATTAGACCTCTCTCCAATATCACGGTCACCTTGGAGCAAGGGCAGGCAAGAGTCGAAGGTCGACGGCGAGACAAGCCAGACCGCCATTCTCGAGGTGCAAACGTGCCTGGGACCGTGCTCACCCCGTCCAAGCCCAGCGACATGCATTTCTCGCATCATGGCCCGTTCCCCAGCGTCTGGCATCTGCCAGTGATGAGACACGGCCTTTGTCCCCATCTCTGCGAGGGACCGCAGGACAGTTCAGCGAGCTTGACAGGTGGGCTGGGTGGAATCTTCCGGAGAATTCGGCTGTTGTTCAAATGCGGCAGCCTGTTGAACATGCCCTTACAGGACGTGGAATAGCGTAGCGACGATGCGAGACAAGGCTAGAAACACAGGGAACGGCAACGGCTTCACCAACCCAACATGTCTAACACGTCAAGGGCATTTAGCATCACGCGACGGAGCTGTGGGTAAGGCCAGCAGCAACAAGAGAGACAGCAGATTTGAGACATGCTCGATCACTCGTTCACGATGGGGGCGAAGTACGACTTTCCAGACATCAAAAGACAAGCTAGCATGCCCTGTGGCCCCCAGTTGTCAACGCTCAGATCCGGGGCTCCAGCCATCATGGAATGCGCGTGGAGGCGGCGTGGTACCGCCATCCGTGGCAAAGGGCAGTCAATGAATGAACCAACGCGACACATTCACTCATTCATTTGCACCCCAGGGCCAGGATCAGGATCAGGATCACGTCCATGCCCATGCTGTCAACGGGCGACGAGATTCGCGGCGTGACAGCAAAATGAACACAACGGGGGCATTCCCTTGACCTTCCACGGCCCCTCATTGGACGCCTCCTCTGCAACCCGTTTCTCAATGACAGCCTCACTGTCCCGTCCGGCCCGTCGTGGCCTGTTCAAGGGGCTTGTTGATTGTCCACGCTCACACGCACCTCTCACAAACAGGGGGCACAGACACACACGCCGATGCATCTCACCGCGAGGACGAGGCCCTGTGAGTGAGTCCTGGGACCGCTGGGTCGCACTCATTCTGCTGTGGCAGGGTTGTGTGCAGAATGGACCCCAGGAGGCTGACTCCAATCAGAACAGCACCAACTCTGCACCCGTCTGCTTCGAGTAATCCAGGGCCCAGGGTCTGCGTCGCCCATGCCGCTATGTGACCAGTAGCCGTTCGGGTCGGCCTGCCCTTCAACTGTCTGTCGTTCAGAATGAGTTGACACCACGTTTGAGGCCTTCTCGAGAGACGCTGTTCTGAGGATACGTGCAGAGACAGCCAGATGGATACCAGATGGATGGCTGGCCTCGCTCCAGAGTTAGACAAGGGCAACATATCGTCGTAACGGTGGGCGCCAGTTTGATATCTGAGATCTCAACGTTGCTGATTTCTTATCCTAGCCTCACGTTACCGCCTGTAACCAAAAATACAAACAACCATCACTTCGCTTAGTGAGTGAAACTGATTGTACAGTTAGCTGCTTGACGGATCATCACAAATCAGCAAATCCTCCTTGTTGTCAGCCTTGACAAAGGCGACAGGTTGTATACATTCAACCTTCGATATCATTTCGTCTTAGACCAATCAAAGCTCAAACCTGGACCAGCACTTAGAACCAACTCAACTGCAATAATGAAACTGGGTTTGCACAAGTTGCGAACTAGCCACTAGGATGCTTTAGCAGAGTGTCGATCTCGCTGGCTGTGCCCTGCACAACTTTGAGCCTGGCACTTGAACGAGGCCAGAGTGAGACAAGTGCACACACATCTGCCATTCATACTTGTCCAGCGCCTATCCGCCTAGGCGCTCTAGCCCCAGAAGAGATGCATGCTGCCGACCCGTCCTCGTCTCGTTGATCCTCACTGGACGGGCGGCCCATTCCCGTAGCGATCGGCACCGTCCAGCGCCTGCAGCAGTGGTGCCAGTTCACCTTTCAGCCCCCCCTTGCTGAGTCCAAACAGCGACTCGACGGGGCACTCTGTGCAGCAGGAGGCTGGTTTTGGGCGCTTCAGTTGAAGAAGCCAGCGCAAGCAGAGGAATTGCTCGAGAACCTGAGGCACGAATGCTGCACGCAGAAGATGCAGAGGGTCTCAACATGGATGACTTCATGCATTCCTTTCCGCAAACACGTCGCCAAGCGCCACAGAAGCCCGCCTATGGTCGCTGCACGGCCGGTTTCCTTCTGCTCGTCGAGGATTCCAGCTTCCATCCAGCAAGGTTTGCTGTCCGTTCCAGCAGTCTTCCTTGGGGCAAAGCATGTGCGTGAAAGCACCGCCGGACCTGGGACTCCACCTAAACTCTGTGTGTGGCCATCAAAGACGTGTCTCGTCCAACGCCGGGCTCCGAGGCTCTGTTGCCCGCCTCGCCGCGCCGGCCGGGGCGGACAGATCACAGACGGAGTCAGTCAGAAGATGGGCGCGGGCTTGGGTGCGGGCAGCAAGCCAAACTGTGATCCGTCACGGGGTTGTCGATTATGACGATTCGCCCGACGGTGGGGAGAGAACGAGACTGGAGTCAGTCAGGCAGGGCAAGCCAAAGGACACGCAACACAGGGGACGGCACAGGCACACGCGTGTTGGATTCCCCAAGAAAGAGAACGGAGGGAAGGGGTGTCAGCAGAGCACACAGCGCACACAGAGCGTACCGGCGGATGGACGCCCACAAGCTCAGAGCTCACACAAACATGCACACACACCCGACTTCTCCGCCCAGGTCGCAAGAGATCTACCACCATCGCCGCCGCCCAGCGCCCTCTGACTGGACGAGAAGCGTGGCCTGGCAGTGGGTCGATGGATGGCGTTAGTGCTGAGAGCCCGAGAGGGGGGCCCAAGGAGGCCACCTCTGCCTGGCCTGGGAGGCAGTGACACCAGCGAACCACTTTATTTCGTTGTGTCAGAGCTAATGATCCCTGCCCCTTCGTATATTGCTCAGCGTCACCAAGTCGCCATCCCTGTTGAGCTAGTGGACGCCCCAAGACGCCTCAAGCCAGGCGAACCTTTACATGGCGCCCACCTCTTGCTCCACGCCTGCAGGACAAGAATAGACGGCATAAACACACAGTGAGGCCAAGACAGGGCCCCATGTCATTAATCTCTCCAACCCGACCAGGGTCTGATGAAGCTGGTGGGTCCCCTTGTTGTGGATGCTCCACGCAATCCCAAGCCTGAGGCTTGCTTTCTGGTACGTATCTCTGGTGTGTCTCGCTCGTTCGCCTTGTCGTCTTTGCTGGAGAGACTGTTATCTACTGGCCTCTGCCCGGCTCGACTTGGTATGGATCTGGTTTGACGGACCTACATCACCACTTTCACGACACTCCTTCCGACTCCTTCTTCCACCACCGGCCCTGCTCTTTCGCAGACGTGACCCTTCAGGTCTTCTTGTCGCCTCCTAGGTCTCGCCAACCCACAACCTCCTCTCACCGACAACCTGACTGCTTGGAAGGCGACGTGCCAAACCACTCTTGACTCTCTGCCTATCTCGACCCGTTGATTCGGCCGTCGGGACACTATCGCGACAACCACCCAACCCCACGACAACCTCAACCCACAGGAGCTTTGAACGACCCGTTGGACTTTTGGATCAGGATCCTTATCTGGCCGTTTGGAAATACTCTTGTTGACCTCTCTTTCCTTTTCTCTCTATCCGTTTGGTGGTATCTATCCTCTGGACCCAGGACCAATCCGCAATACCCAGTTCTAGGACTTGTTTAGATATCAATCGCATAACATGCAGCAACATGCCCTGTTCGGTTACCAAACCCCTCCGGCCTCCCCCGGCTTCGACAACCCCAGGTGTACTATTCAACAGCCCTATGCTGCGCCGCGACACTTCCCGACTCGATGCATCCCACTTGCTCCGGAGGAGAGGTTAGGCCGAGTGCTGGAAGGCACTCTCCAGCTGACTGATATCCTTGGAACTGGCGCGTATGGTGTCGTTTACCTGGCTGTCGACCTGAAGACTGGAGGTAAATACGCCGTCAAGTGCCTCAGCAAGTTCAACCCCGATGGAACCCCATTGGAATCCCGTCAGTTTGCCTACCAACAACGCGAGATCCGTCTTCACTGGAAGGCATCGGAACACAACAATGTTGTCCAGATGCTCAAGATTGTGAATGATCCCGACTGCATCTATGTTATTCTCGAGTATTGCCCTGAAGGCGATCTCTTCTTGAATATCACAGAGCGCGGTCAATACGTTGGTAAGGATGAACTATCCAGGAACATTTTCCTCCAGATCCTGGATGCCGTGGAGCACTGCCACAACTTGGGAATCTACCATCGGGACCTTAAGCCGGAGAACATCTTGGTAACAGACCATGGAGACACCGTCAAGCTAGCAGACTTTGGTCTTGCTACATCTGATGATCGATCCGAGGACTACGGATGCGGTTCTACGTTTTACATGAGTCCAGGTACATATTTCCTTTTCTCTCTTCTCCCTCTTCCCCACCTCGAGTTGATTGATCTCTTTCCCTTATGCTTTGATTATCTCGAGATCCCTTGGACAGACAACTAACATTCTCCTTTTCCCCTCTCTCAGAATGCCTGGACCCCTCTGCTCGGAAGCCTTACTACATGTGCGCCCCCAATGACGTCTGGAGCCTTGGAGTTATCCTCGTCAACCTTACCTGTGGACGCAACCCATGGAAACAAGCCTCCTTCCAGGACTCCACTTACCGTGCCTATGCTGGATCCAAGGACTTCCTGAAGACCATCCTCCCATTGTCGGATGAACTGAACGACATTTTGGGACGGATTTTCGAGCCTATTCCTGAGCAGCGGATTACTGTCCACGAACTCCGAGCCAGGATCATGGCCTGCCATAGGTTTACT
Source organism: Fusarium sp. JS1030 (assembly GCA_000966855.1). Classification (NCBI taxonomy): domain Eukaryota; kingdom Fungi; phylum Ascomycota; class Sordariomycetes; order Hypocreales; family Nectriaceae; genus Fusarium; species Fusarium sp. JS1030. The sequence continues at coordinate 961,267 of JWIW01000090.1, forward strand.
GTGCCGCCGATGTCGACCATCTCTCCCCCGACACCCCCGGCCTCTCCCGATCACATTACTGAATACGTTTCTACCGAGGACGCCATCATTGACGACTACGAGTACGACTTGCCTCTGTCGCCCGCCTCCTCTGACGATGAGGGCTCGCTCACCTCGAGCGGCTCCACTATTGACGACCTGGACGACGACTTCGACCAGGAGCGCCAGATGCCGCAGACTCCCCCCGAGTTTGCACCCCACACCTTCGACCCCGAGGAGCCTAAGGAACATCAACTCATCTACCACAGCCAGGAGTTTGTGCCCCAGAAGTACTCTGGGCCCGTCCCCGTACAGGTGCCAGTGGCCGTTCCCCCTCAGCCCATGCTCTGCCAGCCGGTTCCTGTACCAATCCAGGCCCCCGTTCCTATCCAGGCTCCTTGTCAACCCAAGTCATACTTCCCCATCTGGGATATGGTAAAATACGTTCAACAGGTGCCCATTCTGCAGCACCATGTGCCCTTCCATCAACAGGTCCCCTTTATGCCTACGTTTCAAGGCTGCTATTAGAGCTCAACAACAGACATGTTTGTTGAGTTCGACAGCGCCAACCCTACCACACATACCTGGATGAGATACCCCCTAGGCCGACAACACCAGGCCGAGGACCCCATTTGATTCTTCCGTTGCTTCCTTGGACATTACTCGACATTTAATATCGACCCTTGGCAACATATACCCATACCCACAGGAGATCACACTGGATGCACCGCACCCCCAAAATAGCCGTGCAAGGATTACGCAACCCAAAATACGTTTTACGACCCACGAAATGATAGTCCGGGACTGTTTCTTTTCGGCCTTGTATCTTTTTTTGGACACCAGATCTTGTTTCGGTTTTACTTTTTTCTATGTCAAAACTTTTTTCTTACAATTTTTATTTTTTACAAAACATTTCAAAAAGCGAGGAGTTTTTGTCTTTATTTATTCGAGGATATTCTGATGAGGAAGGGACAAGAAATCGAGTTCTTGTAGAAGCATGAAGTTTGGCGCAGCGACACTTTCATGGGGGCACACTGTGTTTACTTGCAAAGAGATTCTGGAGACGGAGTTTATCTGTTTGTTCTCTATTCCCCCGTCCGCCTATCTTGTCTACTGGCGATGCTCTTTTTCCCGTCTTGCGGCCTGTTCTTTGCCGGGTTTGAAAATTTTCCTGGGAACTCGATGCCTGAGACGGAAACGAACCATTGTTTTTTAATCCTCACCACTACTTTTTTCAACATTCTGGAAGGCGCCCTCTTTCGATAGAGACGGAAGAATGGCCGAGACATTCACTTGGTCCGGATCAAAGATACCTTTTTCTTTTACATTCACTTTTCATGACGAGACGGGATGGAGATTACACTACTTTTTCTTGCGCCTGGGAGCAAAAAAGGGAACTATTGGAAACTTGAGAGTAGCGGGAGTTTCTGAAGATTTAGAGCGAAGAGGATATGGCTCGATAGCCAAAGCATTGCGCACAAAAGATTGGCGCAAAACATACGTTTTACTGAGAGGGATAGACGGCACCTCGCACCAGAGGATGCATCTGCCGATCCATCCAAATGAAATGACAAACAACGACTTTGAGATACCTCACTCATGAAAAGATACTTGGTACCTGCTTTGACTCGTGTGAAGTTGATGCTCATTAACCTGAATCTTAGTGAGAAACGACTTGGGGTGTTTAATTTGATACAGTTAGCGTTATCACCGTACCAGTCGGGAATGCGACCAACACCAAGAGCCGGAATCACCGGCCACAAGGGAACTAAGTGGCAGCACGCAACACTACGGCACCGTACTCTGAGATGGCTCGGGTGCTGCAAGAGGTCCTGGATCACGGCACTCTGAAGCCTTGGCCCCATTTCACTGCAGCACACTACGGTAGCCTGCTCCCCTCCTTGATGGTCGTCTCCGTTCTCCCCGTCACAGACGTGCAGCAAACAAGACGCAGGCGAGAGAAAAAAGCAAAGCGACAATAACGCGGGAAGGCCAAGGGCAGGAGGCTACTGCAGATGCTAGCCCCGATAGTCCCGCATCCGGGCTTCGAGATTGGACGGGGGCGGCGGTCTTGGAGTCGCATCGTGGGGCGGTCGTTGCGACGCTGTGCGACGGGGGGTCAGAAAAACAGGGCGGGAACGTGGCGGCCAATGGGACAGGGGCACTGGACTCTGAAGAGCAAGAAACAGGGCGAACGGCATTGCGTTGGTCTGGAACTGGAATGGATGGGAACCCCAAGATGGTGGGGTGGAGAGGCTTGGGAGGTGACGAATGACGTGAGAGGACGGGAATGAGGAGGAAAAGGTGAGGCGGGCTCTGACTGTAGCGTGATGAAACGGAGACGATTATTGGGGCGATGGGAGCGGGAGGAGTGAGACGGACTGGGCTTGGGTGTTGGTGATGGTGTTGAGTATGTTTGCTAAGGTAAAGTGAGAGATGATGAGAGAAGCCATCGCCATGACCCAGAAGCTGAGGGACGGCGCTGCAGGCCACGGTGAGTGAGGATGGGTCACCCGACAACGGGTGAGAATACAACCCACACTCTTTTTCTTTCTTAAAATGCTATTCTTGTTTGCGAGGCAACCGACTGGCCAGAGATAACTGCCGTCCCGTCTCAAAACATGGTTTGCTCTCTGCTCTAGCTGAGACGGGCATCATCATGGAACCATTCTGGTCTGCACCGTTGGATCTATTGATTTCACCATCTGCAAGGGAGCTGCTAGCCATGTGATGCTTCTTTTTTCTTCCATTAGACAACGACATGGGGAAAGAAAATAAGAACCAAGGAAGTAAAGTAGAGTAGAATCGATAGTCTTGTTTTACTATACACCGCTTTTGCTTTGCTTGGTGTCTCAGCTTTTTGGACGAAACAGCAGAGTAAGCATTATGAAACCGGCAGCAAAAAAGCAAAAAAAAAAAAAAGAAGAACAGCACTATTGCTTGGTACTGTAGCATCTGCCATTTGCAGTAGAGTTTGGGTGGTTCGTTTCGAAAGATTGGAATGTTTCGACGCTGTCAGCGGGCGGGCGAGTGGACGGGCCACCTGGTGGTAAGCACTTTGGCGCTGCATTCCTCAGCAGCTGGGGATGGGAGACTCTGATGGACAATGGGCTTTTGGGCAATATCGCATTCTTTTCCTGACTTGGTGGCGGTTCCGGAGTGGAAAACTCTAAGCCACGAGTTGTGAAATGCCTAATCTCGCACGCCTCGTTTCTTCTGACGAGAGCGGCTTGCTTTCCTGAAGGGTCTAGTTGATTGTTTTCGTTTAGTTTAAGAGTGGGCAGGCGAAAAAAAGCCATGTTATATGGCAGGCAATTATTGCTCCCACCACCCACCGTCGGTGAGAGTCTGGAAGCGATGGAGGGTCGGGCACCGTCTGTGCGCACTTGACGGGAAACGAAGAACAAGGTGTCGATCACTTACAGTACTTGTAGACCCACCGTGGTCCGACGGAGGTGGGTTGGGGGAGATGACTTGGGAGTCTTGGACACGCTGGAATGCGACGGAGCGTGGCGAGCACGCACAAGGGAGCCAAGCCTCCGATCCCGTTGCACGAGTTTCCAGCGGCTGAACTCACTCAAGCCCCGCCATTGTTCAGCGCTCTTTGTCTGGCTTCAACACCAAGCCCTATCGTCAACCAGCGCTGCTTGGCACGCGTCCCGAGTCCCAGCCCCCTGGTACATAAAATAACTTCTCTGCGAATATCCAAACCCGGCAAGGTCTAGTTCCGTAAACCCACGGAATCTGACAGCTGACAAAGAGGAGAAAAACGTATTGACTTTGCTCGCAACTCGGTCCGAGCTGAGCCAAGGTTGGGCCTTTTCCCTTCGCTCCCGCATTGGCGCCGAGATGGAAATCATGATGCCGCGGGCTTGCCTGTCAAAAAAGACTATTCTCGCGGGGCATGTGCATCACATCCCCCGTTTTCTTACTGCGTGATAACGTCAAGACTTGAAGCTTCTCAACGGCAGAGCCAAACATGCCATGTATCCACACGCACAACCTTGTGTCAAGAGATACCTCTTCCCTCTAAACGACTCGCACCATCTTGACGTAGGTGGGTACCGCACATCGGTTCTGGGCCCAGCGCGTGGCAGTCCCGCGGTCCTTTTCAGCTACGCTAGGAGAGTATCGCCTTGCTCGATTAGCGTGTGCCCTACGGTCCGAATCAGAGAGACATCGTAACTCTCAAAGGGGTCACGTTTTGGGGGTGCGCGAGTCAAGACACCAGCTTTCAGGGGATGACGTTGGCTCTGGCCTATGGGATCGTCACTGTAGCATTGAAAGGCCTGGCTAGTCATGCCAGACAGCTAAGGGATAAAGGATTCCGACAATACGGGCACAAGGGGACCCTTTGCAAGGTTCATCAGCATAGATAATCTCTCGCTGGAGGGTTGTGTCCCAAGGCACCGGGACAAGCCTTCCGCTGTGATTTCAAAGCATGTTCCCCTTTTCTTAGTTGGGAGATTGTTTGAGAGGCTTTTACAGTAGTAAACGTAGCAATGAGGCTGGTCTCGAGCTCGCGAGTAGGAGGTGTGCAACGTTGTGTTGTAACCTTTCGAAGCCATCGTGATACCCCAAGGAACTCTTTGACTTTGGACTCAACTTGAACTCTCTCAGGATGAGGGAACGGCTAGTAAGCTTACTGTAAGAGGAGAAGCCTTTGAGATTGTTCTGTAGTCGTGGGCTGTACTTGGAGACACAAGGGTGAAGAGTACCTGAGGTTGAGTTCCAGAGGTACTCGGCGGAGGCATTCGTCCTGGCTCAAACTATCACGACAAGTGTTCTACGCCACTGTTGCCATATCTGACTCGATATGTATCGCCCATTGTGATCGAGACTCTGTCGATGTGGCTTATACTCTGTATGTCGCAGAGCTACGGGTGAGAGTATCCGGGACTATCGAAGGGGAGGGACACTCGCCCCCTATGCCAACTGGAACATGGCTGAGGAGCTGCTTTCCATAACATAGAGAGAGAAGACTTAGAAGTGGTGGTAACATTGGTTGGTGCCCCTACGTAGTATGTGGACTGAAGTCTGGAACCCAGTGATGAGTGCTCTTGCCTTGATGGGCAATGAGGTATCTTGTCAGTCCTGTCAAGTTGAGTCAAGGTGATAGAAGTCAAGGTCTTTAGCCAACTTCTAGACGATTGCTTCCTGAGCTGAATCAATCCTGCTTGTCCGTGTCGAGTGAGAGAAATAATTGTCTTTTCTCCTGCTCAAGGTGTTGTGGCATGTAAAGGCCAACCTCTGGGCCATTATTGCTTCACCAGAGGAAGCGTTACGTCTACTCTTTTTAAGAGCCAGCTCATCGATTGACATGTACCATCGTTTTACTTTGAAACCATCTCATAGGGCTTTTGTGATTGATTTCAGTAAAAGTTCTGAACCTGAGTCCTTATGGCAACTTGAGTCGATGCAGTTCAAGATGAATCGGACTTTGCCAGGACTGCTCCCTTGACTTGACTCCTATTGCCCACATCGAAAAGCATTCTGCATAGGAGAATAAAGTCTAATAGCTGCGTTAAAGAAAGTGAGACGACTGTTGCTTTCTGGTTGAAACGAACTCGCATTGGTGATGGTTCTCCTGAGCTGTATGTCTAGCAGATAAGGAAACGAGGGCTCGATGGGTAAGGAGCCTTCACCTTAAACAGTTCATTCAGGATATACGTCATCGAATTTAGTGTCTTGGAGCATTCAACACAGGCTCTTGTGTTTATATCTGTCAAGCCCTGGAGCAGAGTGTTGTACCCAGTCCAGGCACATGCCTAGTGACTGCCAAACTCACGGGATAGTATCTCATACTAGACCACCACCTACTCTTGAGAGTTATTTGTTTTGAGTCCTCGTTTTGGGTGCACTCGAGATGTTCGTAGAAGTAAGCTACCGAGTCTCGCCGTCTTGGACACTGAGGTTTTCTCATCAGCCTATGGGAGACTCTGTGAAGACCTGCCTCAATTGAGATGGCTTCCTATGATGTTGACGAGACGCCACCTGTACAGTATCAGGCAAATCATCTGCATACCCATGACAATTTCATGTTTATGGCAAACCCAAGACCTTGCTCAGTGTTACATCTCTAATAAGCATTCCAGCTAATCGCACTCTGCTGCTGGAGTCCTTGAGAGACAGCAAAGGCATGAAATGGACCATAGTTGACCTCACGTTCGTCCTATAGTGTTGAATAAACATCGAAGTACTAAAATTACCGACTTGAGATGAAGGAAGGACTTTCTAAAGATCACATGTGGGCCATAGTCGGAAAACATAGGAATTATAAGATCCTTATGCCATAGTAGATATATGGTAGCTAAGACTTTGGCTTATTTTATAATAAGATCTTCTCACCCTCGGCCTAATGGACTACTGGTCATTTGAGAGTCATAGCAGTGTGGAAATGAGTCCTGTGTTTGTTGACATGCGTGGGCCAGTGCAATAAATGTTGATATCAGAGTGAACGTCTCGCTATGCAAATCTATTCCAAGGTATCTATGCAATGCTATCACCAGAACGCCCATGAATGGGCCTAAACCTCTGCAATTCTATCCTGCTCCGACTTTCTAAATGCATCCTTAAGGGGTATCTCGGACAACGGAACGATCTTGGTCTTCTTGACAAACTTCCAGATGAGGTATGCTCCCGTCACAAGGGGGATATCTCTGTGAGACTGTTAACAACACGGTTCTACACAGTAAAGGCAGCTCATTCGTCAAACTTACAAGTATGATGATACGAAACCAACGGGATCCCAGTTACCCTTTGTGAATACCGAGAAACCGCCGGTGAGGAGAATGGTCAAGCTCATGAACAGGCCGAAGCTCGAGGAGTAGACTACAGCTTTGTTAGAAAGGAAATGGCATACTGTACGTGCCAGGAAACTTACGAGTCCACGAGTTGTGCCAAGGCAAGCTTGTAATAGGTATGCCTTGCTTCTTCATGGCTAGCCGAAGGCGGATGTGGTTGAACAGAATCGCTGACCAGGAGACAAGGACTCCAGCGGCAGTCAGATCAACCAGCCACCAAAACACAGTCATGGCTCCGTTGGAAAGACTCATGAAGCTGAGGAACATGAAGCAGGTGAAGAGGCCAACACAGACGTAGGGGGTACCCCACGGAGTTGTTCGAAGGAAGATCTGAGGAGCCTGGCGCTTAAGAGCCAAACCATACAAGACACGGGTGCCGGCAAGCAAGCTCTGATTCGAAGCCGACCACGCAGAAGTGATAACAACGGCGTTTACAACCGACGGGATGGCGGGTATTCCAGCTGCGGACGCGGCGATGACAAAGGGACTCTGCGCAGCTGATCCAGACTGGTCGTTTAGGCGCTCATCGTCGCTCCGGACCAGCATACCGACGATGAGAATGGCAAGGACGTAAAAGACAATGATCCGGATAAAGACGTTCTTGCAGGCCTTGGGAATCGCCTTTTGCGGGTTCCGCGTCTCAGCGGCGGCCATGGCGATGGACTCGACGCCGGCAAACGAGAAGACGGCGCTCGTCATGACGGACCAGTATCCGAGGAACTTTCCCCAGTTTCCTGTCGCAATGTGCTCGACAAAGGGGCCGGGATCCTTCCAGTATCTGAAGCCGATGCGCTCCGTGCCCGGAACGCCGCCCAGGTTAATGACCAGGCCCAGGATGATGAGGAAGACCACCAGCAGGATCTTGAGCAGGGCGAACCAGAACTCAACCTCTCCAAAGATGCGGATAAAGGCGAAACCGACGGCCGCCGTCAGGACAATGAAGATGATGATAAACAGAGACGGGTTGATGTCGGTCCAGAACTCAAACAGGACGCAGATGGCGGTGATCTCTGAGGGTATGGAGAGGATGTTTCCGTAGACGAGGTTCCATCCAATGGCAAAGCCCCAGGCTGGATCAACGAGGAACTCGGCATGTCGCACAAAGGCTCCCGTCACGGGGAGAAGAGCGGCGACTTCACCGAGGGCAAACTGGACTGCGCACACGACCAGGCCGACGGTGATGTATCCCAGCAGGGCGCCCAATGGACCGCCGGTCTGCACCGACTGGCCAAGGCCGAGGAAGAGTCCGGTCCCGATTGCGCCGGCGATGCCAAGCATTGACAAGTGCCGCTCCGCGAGGCCGCGATGGAGGCTGCGCTCCTCAGTCGCGGTAACGAGGTCTGCATTCCCATGGCCGTGAGGGTCCGTACCCTGCGGAGAGAGGGGACGGGGTGAAGCCGGTGGAGCGTCCTGGTCGTAGACGCCCGTCGACGAGCTCGACTTGGCAGCGGGGAGTATGGCAGTCATGCTGCTGTGTCTGGCGATGGTCAGTCGGTTGTAGAGACGACGCGCAAAGTCAATTCAGCTCGTCGGCGACTGGAATGATAAACGTCCCTCGAGCTCGTATTCTCGCCCCCATCGCCATCGCTCCAATCAATGTCGCAATTGGCGACGCAGGGACTTATCGGACCGTCAGCGACCAAATAACACGACAATAGCGCTTGAACTGACGGACATGGTTGCTCTTTTCATCATGGCGTGTGGTCTGGACAGGGTCGGGATGTGGGTTGGACTCCACGTTGGGTGGTTTTTGCAAAGTTTATCGATTCTAGAAGGGGAAGCTGCGCGGCAATCTCGAGCCGGCTACCCTGCACCATCGCCCTCAACATTGTTGTCTGGACTCAACCACGAGACTCAGCTGGGTGCCGGGGATGCACATGACAGCGTTTCATTGGATCGACCTTCACGCCAATGCCATGCCACGCGGCAGTATCGCTCCAATGTGGTTTGAGCAAACTTCCCGATCGGGTGTTGTCTACAAAGTGTTGGTGGCAGTATCACGACCCAAGGTGCGCCGTTCTGCTCGACAACGTTATTTTAATTCTTGATACGATATTATGCCTCAAAGCAAGAAACAGATCAGTGCATAGAGCTGGCGAGTCTATACTGCCAATGGTAAAGAAAGAAAGCATTACCGCCATGAAACTCTTTGGTAGCTTCAAATGAAGCTCATCAGTTGAACCATACACGAGCAAGATCCAACGCCGCGTGACTTGGTGATGTCACCTTCCTATGGTATGCAGATTTTTTTGTGATGTGACAAAGAAAAAGAGAAAGAAGTAAAAAGAAAAAGCCAAAGCTAACCTCCGACTTACAACTGAGCGACTGTGTGGTAGAAAAACTTCCTGGGCTGATAAGGCAGTCTCCAACCAATGGCCAAACGCAGCATGCATTTCCATAAATCGGACGCCACAGAGTCGAATGCTCGCTCTCCCAGCTACTCGGTTGTAGCTGGCTGCTCCAACTTCTTCACATGGGCTTCACATGGTGTTTTGGCTCGACCCATCTTGTCAGCCATCTCCAAGCACACAGCCCAAAGAGACAGACCCCCAGGGTGGGGTTTGTTGTAGTCCTCTATGGTTTCCCGCATCGCTTTGAGTTTTAGCAGTAGTTCCTGGAGCTGGCCGTTGATCTTGTCTAGCGTCGGGGCGACGAGGGAGACTCTCCATCGCAGCCACATCTTGTCGGTTGCCTTCACCTGCTGTATGTGTGGTCAGCGTTGGACAATTGTAGCACTGTTAGTAGGGATGTGGGTGACTTACCTGCTCTTCAGTTGTGACGCAGCTGTTCAGCTTGTCGGTGAAGCTCTTGAGAGCTGTCGCAATGTCCGCGATGAGGTACTTGAAGGCGTCATAGCTCTCTCCGAGGCTTCTGCGCAGACGATCCTCGTAGAGATCGCACTCCTTCCACTCCTTGCGATTACTGTCTGCTCTCATCTTCTCAATGATCTTTTTGGAGAAGGCGAACCGCAATAATTGACGAAACTCCATCTCGAACATGGTATGGTTTTGGGTGAGGATCTTAAACATCTGGTCCACGGCCTTGGAGTGCTCCCTGAATAGCTTGAGGCGCGCGTAGAGTTCCTTGTACGTGTGGATGGCGAATCCAATGGCGGGAATGACGCCAATGGCACCAAAGATGAACCCAGTAGTTTCCATGTTGAACTGATGGCAATTGTCGGCGGACACTGACGGAGAATTGTTGGAGCACGATCACCAAGAGGCAAAGAAGGGTGAAACTGGAGTCTTTGTACAAGCGATGGCCCCTCATCGCGCGGAGAGCACAGCCCCGGTCTGATCGTGAACATATCTCCCCCCTACGAAGTTGTGTCTCGGAAGCCTGCATATGGGGGCTATAGGGCGGAGGACCCGTAGCCGGTTGAACGCCAACGTGAGCGGGCTTACTGCAGAAAGCCGTAAATTCCCCAGATCAGGCTTCTGCAGCAAATGCACTCACCAAGACACCATGAGTTCAGGACCAAGATGTAACTATTGCGGCAGACTTCCGGGACGAGACTGGTTGGTAAGCGCGGCGCACGATAGCCGATGAATCTCGGCTTTTGGCCCTCGAATCTGCAGATGCTGAAGATGATGAGATGTAGATAGTTCCAGTACGGCTATTAGAACAAGACTAATAGAGGTCATACACACGGAGAGTGTTGTGTAACCCAGACTCACCCCGCAGATGCTGCATCATGGAGTTGTGTCGGAGTCCGACTCATCCAGCCTAATACAGGTATCCAGAAAAAGGATTTATGAGGAGGATTCTAAGAGAATAACGAAGTTAAAAAATAAAGCGACGATGATCAAGGAACTACTGGTCTGTTCTCAACTGACATTCGGTGCTCGAGAAGGTCGCAGCCTGGCTAGGCTGATGGTGACACTGAGACGTTGTCGCGGGTGCTTGCCGACCTTGGGGGCTATGAAATCATGTAGCAAAACCGAGTGAGCATTGAGCCTTATGCCCAGACTCTCGTTGTTGACGGCCAAATCTGCAGCTATCTGAGCATAATTGAGTGTCCCTCGGATGAGCTGCCTGGCGGAAGCTGAGACGACAGTCAACGATTGAGACAAGAACCAGGACCACCTATTAACCCTAACCGTAGGAGACAAATGATTATTCCATCAATGCTCGGAGCGTGTTCTTGTACAAGTCTGTACGTAATTATGCAAAATGCAGCGAGTTACATGTTGTTGGTGCAAACGAAGCCGTCGCCAGTCGCTTGACCCCCCACCCCTGCTCTGCAACTTTGACATGCTACGACGGAGCGAATCAAGCTCTTCATCTCGAATTCTAGAAGCAAAAAAGGCGGATCTCTCCACGGCATCGTTCCCCCCCAAGAATAGCAGATCTCATAAAAAGCGAATGCTGTGATTGGACGTCTCGTATCCGGCTGTCGGTCTACTGGGGCATTGAGGCACGGATCGCGGGCCCCTGGCGCTCCGCCGCCTTTGTGGCACGTATAAGAGGAGGCGATGCCTCGACAAACTGTCGCTCCTTTGCTCTTCTGAACCCAGGATTTTCGTTTTCGGCCTTATTTCCGCAGTATGAAGTTATTCTTATGCTGTCTGGTAATGGTGATGTGAGCATGTCGTGACACCGGCATAGGCGCTTCGAATTGCTGAGGCACTCCGCAACCACTTCCAGCACGGAACTCGACGACTGCTTCCTAATTACCTAGCGGAATACTCTAGTATCTGACCTTATGGAGCCTTGACTTGAGGAATTGTCTTTATGACAAAATTCATCATTCTGCGTATCTTTGGGCTCGAAAACGAACCTCGATCGAACAGACGGGCGACTCGACTTGACCCCAACCTGAATCTCCTGAACCTCGCGCTTTGAGCCATGGAGAAACTCTGACAATGCTGATTATTACTCAAGATTGGGTCTCCATGATGAGCCATGTTGGAAGAGCGAGTTCTGGTTTTCTATCCGTTGCGTCTTTGGGGGTTAGTCTGGAGCAAGCCGGTGTGAATGAAGCGCGTTGGGCGATCATTCAAACTGGTAATTGCGCACCATGTAGCATATCCACTGTAAAACTCATAGCAAATGCTTATAGCTGGCCCAGGGCTTGCCCTAGGACAGGTTTCTGGGAAGCTCTCTTGAGCGATCGGAAGACGCAGAGCATGACACTAAGGCAACACACAGCCTGAGCTCTGTGATAAACAACACCGGTTTTTTCTGAGTCTAGAACATCAGGGAGCCTCAATCAGAGATACGAGACCCTCAGCTTCACCCGTGTGCATATCTCTCTAGCTCAAACCCACCGTTGCCAATTTTCCCTATCGCGTCACCAATCTTCCGATGACGTGACAGCCCTAGCCCATTTGGCCCCGGTCAAGCTGTCAAAACAGATCAACAACCCCGAGATCGTAGTCTGAAAATGTCACCAAGCTGCCCCAGATTGTCTCGACTTTCTTGGCCCTGGGGCATATGTGTAGGGCTGAGCTAGGGAGGGGGGCGTGTAGGTTCCGTGTTGTGGGATTGGCTGGGGTACGTGAGGTTATTCCAACCTCAACGTCACTTGGCTCACGAGGGCCTGGATGTTCTCATACACTTTTATCCAGCCTTACTAGTATTTGAGTGTTGAACCAGGTGTTAAAAGTCTAAATGCACCGCCGAAACCCGTGTTAGATGTCTCTCGCCCATTCAATTTGACAACTTCACCATGTGCGATCGATGCAGTGGCCGAGGGGGAAATCTACACACCTGGCAAGATCAATGGATAGAAATACACTTAGAGAATCCTATTAAGCCGTTGAAATAGCTCTTTCAGTGTCTCGTAACTCCCCGAAGTGGCACAGCTCTACTTAATAAATGATTATGCTCTCCCACATGCATCTACGCGCGTGCTGGATGCCGGATTTCTTGACCCGACTTCTCAACACTAAACAATCCCAACATCCAGCCTTTAAACAACATGGTGGATTGCTTCAGTCACATACTTTAACTCAATCTGTGCAAAGCATGTAATCTATTGTTTGACAAGCCTGATTCTATAATCGTTGCGCCCACAACGCCTAGTCCATTACAAGAAACCAATCGACAGTAACCTCCATCAAGTTACCTTCAGCATCTGGCTGCCACACCCGGAATTAAACCTGCCAATGCCGAGCGACATGTGGGTTGATGGCACATTAAGCTTAAGCAGACCTTGCCCAGCCTTGGCGCCCTCCATGCCAGAGTGATTTAGCCGCAGTGAGCAGCGCGACATCTCGCCTTATCGAGATGGATACCTGTTCTCTTTGTCGCGCCGTTTTCCCGTTTCCCCCTATCTGTTGAAAGAATTGATACATGGCACCACTTCTAGTGGTACTTGGAGCGCCATCTTCCCTCCGGAGCCCCTGAGCGGGCGGGTATTGTCCCACTGGTGTCGGACCCCCTTGCTCTCAGACTCAATCCTTGGTTTTGGTACATCATGCCCGCACATACCCCATTGCGGTCCTCGTTCATGTATCCCAGCTCATTGTTGCGTAGTGCTTTACGCGTATCACGCCCGCGGGATACATGTACATGCCCGCCTCGGCCGATTAGATCAGCGACAGCACGCGGGCGATGGTGTAGATGGCCATGACGGATAGGATGGTGGTGCAGACGTATCGCAGCGCAACATTGTACATCTGGTTGCGGTTCCTGCGGCGCGAGCGCGACACAAAGTCCGAGTTGTCGTTGACGTTGGGGAACGAGCAGCCCTTGGGCACTGGCTGGCCGAGGAAGTTGCAGAGGGGCTCCCAGCCATCGGTGACGCGGTACTCGAGGAGGTTCTCCTTGGGGACGAGGCTGCGGACCTCGTCGTAGTGGCGCTTGAAGACGTCCTTGCCGCGGTTGGGGAAGTCGCCCTCGAAGAAGGTGTCGAAGAACTTCTTGAGCATGGGGTAGTACATGGAGGCGGCCCAGTCAAAGTGGGAGAGCCAGCGTAGCTCAGGGTCGGTGACTCGCCAGTAGACAGTCTTCATGGTCGAGGCGTGCCACGAGTCGACGTCTCGGTTGGTAAGAACGACCTTTGCTTCCGGGTAGGCCTCGATGAGCTCCTTGGCGAAGGCGATGGCGGGCCAGTCGCAGACAGCCTGGGCGCCACCGAGGAGTTGGTCCCAGTCTTCACGGGTAAAGGGCTTGCCCTTCTTGTCGTACTTTGCGGAGAGGGCATCCATCCACATGAGGGCGTCGGGCGGGTTCTCGATGGAGCAGTTCATCATGTGGTAGGTGTCGACATAACCGAGCTGCTTCATGGCGGCGCGCATCGCTACGGCACAGATATGTCAGTATCAAGAGAGTCTTTGGAGATGCGAGGAAATTGTACATGCGGTGCCGGTGCGTCCGACTCCCAGGATGAGCACCTTCATGGGCACCGAGCGGGTGCAGGTGCGGCGGTTGATGGCAGTGTCATTGGTGAAGATGTCGGTGATGGGGCGAGGCTTGAATGATGAAGAGTAGGCCATTGTGATGGTTGAGGAGCAAACAAGAGGATTCGAAGAGGGTATCAATAAAAGGGACAGCGGGAGAATGTAGAAAGAATGGCGAGGTTCTGGCGAAAGCGAGTGGAAGGAGTTGAGGTAGATCCTGCTCGACAGTTGGTTTGATGATGGATAACACTTGAGCTGAACTACCAGAGCTAGGTATATGAGATGAAGATGGAAAACAGAAAGAGTCAGGATTGAACAAGAGGACGACTCTGGTCTTTTACACCTTCTCCTTGCAACAGCGCCAGATGGGAAAATGGCCCTTTACTCTACCAACTCCCACATCCCATCAACAGCTGCGTGTACATCAAACAAGGCCCGGTTCCCCATAATTCCCAGCTGACCCAGTGTTCCTGTCCTCGGTCCCTGAGCCAGACAAGACCAAGCTTTGTTGCCCAGGAATGCCTCGAGTGCTTGGCCGCGCATCAAACTGGATATCCCATCCCATCATGGCTCAACGGGACGTCGGGTCCTTGGGAACCCTGGCACAGGAGACGTGGGGAAACGTCCCGCCCCGGCCTCTTCTTATGGACACGCCCCTGAGGCTCGTCGTCCGGTGGGGCTGTCGCGAGGGTGCCCTTGCAGCACAGTCAAGGAAAGCTTGAAGTTATTGTGTGGATATTTGTGGTTGTCGTCAGTTTACCACAGTGGATATCGCCGTTTGTTTCAAGGCTGGAGTAGATGGGTCAATTTGACACCAGCCCTACTGTTTGAAATCATTATTCTTTGCGTGCTGAGAAGATTCACAGCCTACTCTCGATCGTGATACTCAATGTCTGCCAAGATAAGCATCCCATCAAGCTTCCTTGTAGATCATGAGCGCCTAGCCGGCTATTCACCCTACCGTCTCCTGTTCCCTGCCCAATACCTAAAAAGATGAGCCGACATTGGACAAGCCGTCAGGGGAACCATGAATCTCGATGTAGCAGCAGTCTCATATCAGACGAACCTGCCGCCAAAGAGCAAGCACAGAACATCTCGAATGTGGATCTCAGAACCTCTCCCCCGGTTCTCCCCCTCCACTTTAAAATCACTAGCTTACGCGGCCCAGAAGCCAGTCATTCGGACCGCCCCCTTCGTAGCGAGTCGTCGTCAATTGGTAGTCAAGAAAAGGTGATTGTAGTTTAATGCCGAAGGCTGCTGATGTAATAATTTAATGGTCGAGATTGTGTTTGATCTTGCATTGCATCGAGACGTCCACGCTGGCAGGGTCAACGTTGTTCGACTCGAGGCCGCCTTGAGCACTAGCTCCGGCCGGAGGTCCACGGTGTTTCGGCCGCCGGTGAGCGGAACCCCACAGCTTGTGTGTTAAGGCGGGCTATCCGTGCGATTGTCTCGCGGGTTGTCGTCATACCCTCTGACAGAGCGTTTCTCTATAGTTGAACTGAAAGATACAGGTGTCGTCAAGATCTGGTTGCAGATACAGGAGCTCTACATCACCAAGTGTCGTCGACAAAATACCATCAAGATACAAAATACAGACTCCCATTGGTCAGTCTCACCGGCACCGACATCCTTCTTACACGCAATCGGATGTCGGGCCCGGGCCATCGGCCCCTCCAATCAATCCACATCCCGGACCACGTCTCCATCGGATTTCATCAACCTCAACCAACGACGCTTCTTCTGATGCGACAGTGCGGATGGTGGGAGAATTTACGCGCGTCTAGGGCGGACCCCTTATTCCAATCCCTGAATCTGACTGGATGTCGATTGGTGTCAATTCTCGAATGGTTGCCCTATCACCACATCAAAGATTGTGCATCATGTACTAGTACCGTCTCGGGGAATGCCATATCCCTTGTCCTTGCTGTGACCGATGCTTCCGTCTCGCCTCTACTCCTGGGACACAAGCTAGATCAATAGCCATAGTTGCAAGATTGCTTCTCACAAGGTGAAGTATCACGACCTCGGATTGCCCTGGACAATGCCATTGTGGCTACAGCCAAGACTCTTTCGTTTCACGTATTTCTTCCATTCAAGGTTATTAAGCGGCCTTGGCGTGCATATATCCGGACTTGTCTTTTGTAAGCATTGGCTATTCTTATCCCTGACCAGTTTAGCGATCAAGCTATACAGGGCTGATGCGATCTTCAGGAGTGCATCCATCTTGGAGCAAATCCCAAGTCCGAGTTGACGAGCGTGGGAACGTCACCGAGATTTGAGACATGAACATTGTTGCTATCGGGGCGCTCCGTGTAAGCTGACAGCTGTGGTTGTGTACGGCGAACTGCTGCTGTGTCCACCATCGGCCGCGCTCTGCCTCATCCTGGGATATCATGAGGCGCTTCTTTCTCAATCCGCGATGGCGCTGAATATCATGAAGGAGACGTACGCGGCTGAATACGTCTACCGCGTAGACTGCATGCGTCACCTCAGCCTTAAATAATTTCCACGGCGAGTTGGTTGCTGATCTATCGGGTGGTGGGAGGCATTGGTCGACGCCACGCTATGAAGCAGTGGGCAAGGTGCCTCGATTCTCTCAAAAGATTCTAGAATCATTGCTCAGAAAGAGTCAAGGTATTCAATCAAGACATGAAAAACGGTTCGCAGGTCCAGTAATTAAACGACTTCAGGGATCCTGCCTTGCAGTAGATGATGATCAACTTGAGACGGTCTCACGACAAGGTGTATTCCCGACCGTCCGACCGACCACCCGGAGAAATATCTCTGTGGCAATCCACAGATCCCTACTTTTGCGAGAACGAGCAATGTTCCATCGAGACAACGCTGTTGTGCCGAGTAACGCGGATTCGCACTTGAGGACGATCACCGGGATAGTGGGAGCGCTACTGACGACGACGTTGGGCATGGACCTGCTTTCGTGGCTTTGCGTGGGCATGAAAGCCACACCGACGACGGCGCTTGAGCTCTGGGGCGTTAGACGCTTATTCCCGTTTTTGAGGGCGTCTAAAAATCGCCGGTTTGATGTCAAGGGCTGGAAGTGGGATCATTCAATGGGTGTTGATGAAGCTGAGCGCCTTCACCCGCGGATTCGTATAAACCGGGGCGCTTCGATGCTCGTGAATCTTGGCACCGATGAGAGAAGCTTGGCGGTTTCTTTCTTTGGCTCGAAGTTCATTCTGCATATCCCTTCTCTTAATTGGAAAGTTCTTGGAGGGCTTGCAATTCAAGGTTGACATCAAGGAATGATGTCGCCAACCCCTGACATTTTTCTTCAGTGGGTGCAGTGCGGGCTCTGAGCGCCCCAGCCCCTGTAAGTGTTGCCCAAGCCGCTAAAGCATCCAAGACCCAGAACGCCCACGTTAATTAGCCGTGCAAGGAGCCAGGGGACCGATCACTCGACCCATTAGGAAGCTCTTCGAGACGGAGTTTAAGGTACGGTACGCGTGGAAGAAGAGCCGTATATATGCCGCCCTGATTGGATGGTATATCCGAATCTCGATTCAGGAGGTCGTGAAGTTATTGAGAACCCAAGGTTATCTTTTTGTATAACGGTGGAGTTTTGTAACGGTCGAAACATGCCGTCATCCCATCTAACCTTGTTCTTAAGTTTCTCACGAATCTTTTTTTTCTCCCCTAGGGGCCGTTATTTTCCATAGTAGAGAGATGCCTCCATTTCTTGTGGTGTGAACGGTGCCACACCCCCCGGTTACAAGAAAGCGCCCAGTATCTCCATCCCGAGCGAGGGCCCAGGAGAGACAGCTCCCCTGTCATGCGCGCCAGGCCTTGAAAAGTGGGAGGGGGGTGGGTGGTTTCGTCTTGGAATCGTCCCTCTCGGAATGAATGGATGGATGGGTGCAGGCCGTGGGTTTTTGCTTGCGTGGAGTGAGGCGAGGTTTTTTTCTTGTGCTTTTGTCGAAATCTAGCGCTTTGTCACGTTCTAGTGGTGTTTTGTGCTCTTGTAGTCGTCGTCGTGCGTTATCTGATCGCTCTTGTCGTCACACTCCCACGTCCACCTCGACGACGTGTCCTACACCAAACATCGTCGGTAGCATCGACTATGACCTCTTCTGCATAATCCGGGCTCTTCCATTTTTTTCCCTAGTATTCATCATTCCCTTTTGACACTGCCTCTTCAACGACTTGCCGCCACGCGGCCCTTACCTATCATCGCCCACGACCGGCTGGGTTACCTCACTCTCCTCACCTAAAACTGTCTACCTTCTTCATGACCATCCCTAGATCTTGACTGCCGTTCCCTAAACCATACTGCCTGTATTCTCTTTCATACTACAATCTTTCATTTTGTCGTGTTCCCTGTTTTTCTTCCCTCACCTGATTCCCCTCCTGTGTTGCCCAGCGCACCACTATCCTCGGCTGTACTCCAGCACCCTTGCCTACCTATCTCCCAGTACCTTTCTTCCAGTCTACAAAGAAACTCAAGGTATCTCCCCTGTCACATAGCCATTATGCCTCCCGGCGCGTTAAGCAACGATGCCGGTTTAGGTCACCGAAGATTGAGATCCCGGCACGACCGACGGCCATCAAGTATGGCCAATGACCAACTGGACCGCTTCGATGGGGACGACATTGAGCAAAGAAGCCCCATAGAGAAACCTGTCCAGAAAGGGCCGGTTTCATGGATGTCGCTGCCCCGAAAGGACCAACTATTCGTCCTTTTCCTCGGCCGTCTCGCCGACTTTCTCCAGGTCGCTTCATTGCAAGCCTATGTCTTCTACCAGCTCAAGGACATGGATGGCTCGTTATCCGACTCACGTATCTCGGAGCGTGCTGGCATTCTTCAGGGCTGTTTCACTGGTGCGCAGGTCTGCACCGCGATTCTCTGGGGCAAGATTGCAGACGCGAGCTGGTGTGGGCGGAAGTGGGCGTTGGTAATAGGACTCGGCGGCACAGCCTTGTCGTGTGTTGGTTATGGATTCTCGACGACTTTCTTCTGGGCGGCGTTCTGGAGGGCGTTTGGTGGTGCCATCAACGGCACTGTTGGCATAATGTGAGTAATGTTCCTTGTACCAAGTCAGGACCTAGACTGAGATGGCGCTAGCCGCACCATGATATCGGAAATCACCATTGAGAAGAAGTATCAGTCTCGAGCCTTTCTGCTTCTACCCCTAAGCTTCAACGCTGCTAGCATGCTCGGACCAGGTTTGTTCTCCCTTAACAATTGCCATCGTTCAGAAGCTGACCTCAATCCAGTCCTGGGCGGCATCCTGGCAGATCCTACCAAGACACTCCCGAACTACTTCAGTGCGGGATCCATGTTTGGCTTCCAGTGGATCCAAAACTACCCCTATGCGCTACCTAGTCTCCTCAATGCCTTCTTCCTTGGCATGTCTACCATCATCACTATCCTATTCCTGGAAGAAGTAAGCTAAACTCCCCTATACGGCGAGTTACACACACTGACAGTTCACAGACATCCAAGGAGAGACGGGCCTTATACGACCCTGGCCTTCATCTCGCCTCTTACATCAAACAGTTCTTCACCGGCGGAAAATCCAACGCTGGCTATATCCCGCTCTCTTCTCGGGACGAAGACAAGCTCAATGAGAAAGCCGCTGCCAATGGATCAGCCAAGAAAAAGCCCATGGCTCACTTGCCGTTCCATCGCATCTGGACCCGCAATGTCTGCTTCACTCTCATCAACAGCGCTTTTTACGACTTTCAGCTCGGTGCTTTCACCAACATTTGGTCTCTCTATTTATCAACACCACGGTACGGCACACCAAGCACCTCTTCTGGGGATGAAGGAAAGACATATGCCCGATCGCTTCCGCTGCTGTTTACGGGTGGTCTCGGAATGCCAGCCTCAACCGTTGGAGTGGCGAGTTCGTTCCTTGGACTTCTTGGCATTCTGCTCCAGATCTTCATGTACCCCAAAGTGCAAGGCCGACTAGGGACAATGCGCTCCTTTAGATGGTTCCTGATCCTTTTCCCGGTAGCCTACTTTGTCGGACCGTATCTTTCCATTCTCCCTTCATCGACGGAACCGCCAGAGCCTGCATCGGGTACCTATATCTGGGCGGGAATCATCCTCGTGCTGCTGCTGCAAGTTATGGCTCGCACATTTACTCTACCCGCAACAATCATCCTGCTCAACAATTGCAGCCCGCACCCAAGCGTGCTGGGGACCATCCACGGCCTGGGGCAGAGCGTCTCCGCGGGCTTCCGCACAGTCGGCCCAGTTGTTGGAGGGTGGTGGTATGGTTACGGCCTTGATATAGGAATGGTGGCCTGGGGATGGTGGGGAGTTGCGGCCGTGGCGGTGTTGGGCTGCTTCACGGCGTTGGCCATGCACGAAGGCTCAGGGCACGAGATCTTTCTCGAGGGCGAGGACGAGTTGGATGTGAATTGTAAATAGCCGAGAGCGCTGCCGTAAGCTGGAGCCTACCTAGGTTGAAAGATGGTTGGCAAAAGTGCAACTCCAGCCTGCCTTGCTGCGTGAACACCGCCGCATCAGCGCATGATCCTTCCACTATAAAGAGCCCATGGTTCCACGAACAAAATACCGCCCACCCTGATTGCTCGCCTGTCTGGCTCTTTCTAAATGTCACGTCTCTGGTAAACCGGCATCAACCATGCCTAGGTATCGTACGCGGAAGAATCGTTCTACGCAGAATTACCGGCATTCAGAAAACCTCTCACCCGACTTTCTCCGGCTGTTGCAACCACTTACATCTTCCGATGACGAATTGAGGTTTGGAATCACCAAATTTCCGCGAGACAGCGCTCCTCCGTACGCAGCCGTCTCATACACATGGGGCGATGACAAGCCCTCAGAAACCATCTACCTGGCTGGCAAACCGTTCCCCGTGAGACCCAACCTGCGGGCCTGTCTCGAGACTCTGGCCTTGGATTCATTGTCTTATGCACCGTTCCCCAAGTATCTCTGGGTAGACGCCATCTGCATCAACCAAGAAAACCGCGAAGAACGCAACGCCCAGGTGAGTCAGATGCGCAACACGTATTTATGCGCCGCCGAAGTCTGTGTTTGGTTGGGACTTTCCTTGACCGAGGGCTTGCTGGAGTGGAAGAGCTGGGAGGACTCGATACAGGAGCTTGCCCGGCGACCCTACTGGACCCGCTCCTGGGTCATCCAAGAGTTCCTCCTCAACAATGGTGTCAGGATATACTGCGGCAACAGGTCTATACCCCTGGCCGACTTCAATAGCATTGCGATGCAGGCGACCGATGTCCAACAGCTCAAAACTACACAGAAGGGGATGTGGGATTACTTCGACGGCGTCACTGACATGCTCCCCATGCTGACGCTGCTTATGGGCCGGCTGGGAACCCTGTATCGGGACAATCGATCACCACAATCCCTGCTGGAGCTCCTCGTCACGCATCGGCGCTCGCAGTGCAGCCTCCCAAAAGACAGGGTATTTGCCCTCTTGGGCCTCATATCCGAAGAGGAGAGGGAGATGCTTGATCCGTACTTTCCAGACTACTCCCTTAGCGAATACGATGTCCAACTCATCGCGCTCAAGCACATCATAAACTATGGAGGCCATGAATTGGAGAGCATCCCATGGGACAAGATATTCATTGGACTCGGGGTCACATCAGAGAGATGCCAAAAAGAGCTTCTGGAAGAAGCCACGAAGCCCGGTGATCCGCAACACCCGGCCTATTATTTTAATGCCTCGCTCGTCGATGTGGACGAGTTGGCGGATGCATATATGTCAGCAGACACAGGTAGGTGGGCGGATCTAGACGAGCTGGATTGCGACCTATTTTGAGGTTGACAAGCATATGGTTGAAACTATAATTCCTGTACCAGTCTATACTACCTATGTCACTGAAGATTCTCATCAAGGGAATCAGGCAGGGCTTTGGGATAGCTTTCTAAAAATCTCGAGTATAAATTAAAATAGGCTTTACCTATTTTATTTGTTCTGTGCTTTATGGCACCTAATTAAAGGGATCAAAGTATCACGATCGGTATCTCGAGAAAAAAAAAGGGAACAAAATAGGCTTCATACCCAAGCCTAGAATCTCAAAATTACCTATTTTATGATTATTTTATAGACTTACTACCCTAATAATTTACTTAGTATGTAGGGCCGGGGAATATTGTTATTAGCATGCTACCGGTACGGGATTCCTTTACAGCGTGGCAAGTCCTCAGCTCAGATAAAAGGGAAAAGGAGAGAACAAAAAAAAAATTCAGATACAAGAACTATCTAATATCGTAAATATGACGGTAGTGCAGCCGGGCATGATACCCGGTCTGGTAGATGTCTCTCTATAACAATGTATCATCGTACAATCATGAGATAGAAATCCTAAACCCTAAATCTCGACTCCTTCTAAGCCTCCGAATGCCAAAAGCATCCAATTATAATCCATCTCCCGTGAAAACATTGTATGTATTCAACTGTTTCTTGAAAGCCGGCGACAGCTTCTGAAGTTTCTATCTATTCGTCATGTTCGTGATCATTAGGTGGCGTCTCCGCACCCAACGACTTCTCGTCAGGCAACACAATGGCACGGTCTAATGCATAAGGTAGTCCGCGATGTCGTCCTCGAATCATCATTGCGCAGATGACGAGCTTGCTAAAGGTCGAGAACTCGGTGCAGAACGAGGATGCAATGGTTGGATATCCCAAACTGAGACCGACGTTACAGCTTTGGCCTGGTTAGCTGTGGTCTGCTGCGAAAGCGGATGCTACTTACTATGCAGAGAGGGCCTCAAACAAAATGGGCCACATAGTGAATGCCTGTCATCATATTAGCCATGAACAAGTCAAGTAGAGGGCGTCCAAACCGGGTCTTGCCCATCCATAATGCGTTTCGACTCGGCTATGCAAATGCAGAAAAGCCCAAGGCATATGTACCACAAATCGAAACTGAGCTGGTTCCGTAGATGTGTAACAAAATATGAACCGCCGTGCTGCTCGTCCAGCTGCAGACTCTTTTCGTACAACCCCAACGAGCGCTCCTCGTACGTATTCGAGGCTCGAACAACGATGGAGATGGGATATACGGAGACGTACATCATGACCAGAAGACTCATCTGGACCGCCGGATTCACGTTGGCCAGGTTGAAACTCGTAGTACCAGTGTGCCGCGAGCTGACAGCCTGGAAAATAGCGGCACAGAAGCGTTGCCAGCCCGGGAGGACCGCAACAGTAGGATTGTCGAGATCTAGCAGGATGATAAATAGGATATCTATAATATTGAGGAGAGCTAAGATGCCAAAAAGCGCCCAGGTCGGCCCGCTAGGGAAGAGCAGCGTATAGCATCGACGAGGGTGGTTGAGGAGGAACGACAGCGGCTCCTGGAGGGAAGACCGTCTCGGCACGAGTTTTGACATGGTCCAGAGGATGAAACGAAGAGCGACGGGGTAGAAGGTATGGCCTGCAAGGGCGATGGCACTCATGATGAGCATGGGAGCCGGAGCGTCGTTGAAAGTGATCATCGAGTCAGGGGTGAGCGTGAAGCCGAGGTTGGTAATCATGGTCTGCGCAGAGTATACAGCCCTAATTGAAGAACAGTGAGACCAGCTCTCTGATTTGGAGGAAGGGAAGACTTACCACCAGATCTTGTTCTGGCCACACTCTGCAAGATGGTCCGAGTACTTGGAGGGAGCATATTGGATCCAGCCAATAAGGCAGATCATGCCAACTAAGTGAAGACCAAAGAAGTACGCTGAGGCCGTTAGATGCATCGTCACATCTCGTGTTCCTGGACTTACTCAGGATGATCTTGAGCAGTAACTTCAAGCTCCTATATTCGATACCACCGAGTTCCTCCCGATCTTTGGATGACAGGTTATGGAACATGGAGTTGCGGCCAATTGTGACCTCACGCGACAGTTGTGGAAAGTCGCTAGTAGCCAGAGTTGGTGCAGTCGCAAGGGAGCGTTCTCTGCGCGTATCGCGGGTACTGCCAATTACGAAGAGGGACGAGGCGACAGTGGCAACGCGCTCCATGGAGCGTGCCTCAGAGATGCGAAGACCTGCGCTGCGGCGACGGCGAAGTCGGAAGTTACCAACTGGCGTTGACTGGGTGCGACTGAGGGTTTCTATATCGTCATCTGGAGGAGGAGTTAGCGAGGCTATCAAAGTGCAGTGAATCACCGTACCATCGCGCCCACCGTCTCTGCTGAGACGACCACCATTCAACTCTACTAGCGGTAGGCCTGAAACAAGTTAGCGAATTAAAAGACGTTCTTTGGTCCTGTAGACTTACCCTGATCACGATCACGGGGTCCCGGTATATACAAGGCAGTGTCGTGTCTTGGATGGTGATTCGTAGAAGGGTCAAAGGTGATTCTAAGTTCTTGCTCACCCCCTGTCTCTTTGCCCTTATCGTCTTCAGGGACAGGTTCAGGGACCTTTGCTGGTCGCTGAGCGGCATGTGCTGGGGCAGGTTCCGTCCGACTTCGGGCTTCGATCCGGGGTAGCGTGTCTTCTTCTGTTATAGTGCCGTAGGTGTGGTCGGTCATCCTCCGCGAAGGGACGGGCCGTGGACTAGGGGTCCCAGACTCTGTAGGCCTCGAGCCAATCTCAGGGTCTTCCTTTGGTTCAACATCGTCCTGATGCCGATGGCGCCGCAAGAGAGTTGGGGCTGGCCTCAAAATGTCAGCACAACATCACCCATTTTGGACAAGAGGGAGTGCGCACCGGCTTTCTGGAGATGTTTGCGGAACCAGATCAGACGTACAACGACGACAATAATGTTGACAAAGACAAGGTTGCAGACTAGGGGAACGAAGTAGAGGAACAACTGCTGGTACGTCTTGAGCACGTTGACATCAAGTCTAGAGACAATCATTAGCTGCCGTTTCCGCTTCACACCCTCCACGATTAAGCTCTGCCCTTACGTTGTTAGACCAGTAACAGTCGAGGCGCTGGCACCCAGGAAATAGGCATCGATGGCACTGATGTTGCGCTGCGGATAGAGGATAACAAAGCTGGACAGACCCATGCAAATGATGTAGATATCTGAGCGCGGTGCCAAGAGCACATGTCAGCCACAGGGTTTCCATGAAGAAGGATCGCTCGTCTCGGCACCTTGACTTACAATGCAGGTTGACGAAGTTGAGACTGGGGCGCCACATGGTTTCCTTGAGCCTGTCTGGCGCGCAACTAGACGAAGCCTTGGAGGAAGCGGTTAGAGGCCCAGCAGTGCGGTTTGACGTGCGCCGGGGGACGGGTTTGCGGGCGCAGAGTTGGAGTTTTGGGTGCCGCGTAGCCGGCGGGAGAGTTTGCGAGTTAGCTTGTTTAAGGAAAAGGAGGAAAACGGCTGCTGATGAGCGAATTACTGCCAAGCCAATGGCTCGACCCTGGCGAGGGAAGCTGTTGGGTATAGGCGCAGGTGGTGCATCAACACCAAAACCCGGCCGTCTAACAAAGCCGCTGTATCCCGCCACGACAAGTCGCTAGGTCAGGAACTGGCGGCTGTCATTGTCATGTTAGGGAACAACCCGAGATGACCGGGGCCTGGGCTGACTCTTGGAATTGGTTGGATCGGCACTTTGATGGGCACGGCCGACGAGAAGCGCAGCAGCCAGCAAAGCAACCGACTAAGTCCTATGTATGCGCTCTGCTCGGGCTACCTGTTACGGGAAATGGCGGTATGATTCAGGGAGGGGGGACCCTGAGAGGCCTCGCGATACCGGTTTAGGGCAAGGGACGTCACTGAGCAAACTGGGTGATGAATTGGGTGATTTCCATTGACGGGACGTGACGGGGCGACTCCTCCTTCGGCGGTGGCTGTGCTTGAGAGATTGGCCTTTTAATGACGGATCACACTGATTGTCCATCACATGTCGAGCCTGAATCAGGGCTGCTGACGCAGGGGAAGAGGAATTGTTAGCGTGCTGCTTATTTCGACGGAATATGACTCCGTTGTCGCCAGCTGCATCATGAGTTCATGCAAGGGATACTGCGATGCGATGTTGGTTGAGCCGAAGCAGTTGGCGGCCAATCCGACCTCGCGGTGCAGCCGAGACAGTGGACCTGATTGCATCGTGAGGTAATGGAAATGGGGTTAGGAACAAAAGAAAGAAAGAGAAAGAAAATTAAACCTGGAAGTAAACATGCGTAGTCATAGTTGATAGTCTGTCCGTCTTATACGGACTGGCCCCTCATCGATCGAGGTTCAATCTGCGTTGTCTTTTGCCAAGTGCCAAGCCACGATCTATTCGGTCCAAGAGTTGAGAATGGCTGTTTCTGGTTCGCCGAGGCTGCTTGCGAACAGGACAATTATGTCACCACCAACAAGCGCTCGGGAACGGAAATCCAAAGTGGGACCCGCGTCAATTGTCAGCCAAATGGCCAACGCGCCTCTCATGACCCCAAAACGCGTCGCAAAGCCGCCAGCTTTAGCTCTCCCCAGCTTCCGCATCATCACCAAAACACACAACAACAAACTCACCTGCCATCAAACTCTGTGCTGCATGTAGGCTCCAACGCATCTGCAGTCTCATCTCCCCTTCTTCTTCCATCGCAATGGACTTCAACTTTGGCCAAAATAGCGCTTCTGGCTCCGGCCGGTCCAGCTGGCTAGGCTTTGGTCAGCGCGCGACAGTCGCATCGTCGTCGCCCGGTGCGCCAAACGCGATTGCTGGCCCTGCGAATGACATTGAAGCCGACGATGCCTCCTTTGCCGAGTCGTATCGCCCAGAGACGTCGCCTCTCTTCAATCCCATGTTTTTCCCCCGTTCGACCGCTGCAGAGGTCGCCCCATCGCTTGGCCTGAGCCCGAATCCCGGGCCTAGATGGCCATGGCAACGCGACTCGTCGGCCCTTGATGTCTCAGTCAACAGCCCTCAGTTGGCGTCGCCTGCGGTGCCTGATCTGCCAGCTCAGCCATCTGGTCTTTCCACGCCATATGTTGAAGAAGAGCCCACGCTTCATGGAAACATCGACCCTCCGGAACCCGCAGACGCAACTACCCCGTTTTCGCCTCTTCAGGAATCTGCGCGCGCTGAACATGACGCCATTATCCATCAACCCACCATCGAGGAGCCGCGACCAGACGAGAGCCTCGCTCTTGAAGCCGATGTCACCGAGTCGCGAATTGAGATCCACGAGCACACCGAAACAATCATCCAGTCCTCGGAGAAACAGCCCGACCTCTCTCAGGAGGACAAGGCTGCCGAGAGCGACCGCGTCGAGGAGACACCAACAGAGCTAGTGAGCGATGAAAACGACAAGGCTGTCAATAATACACTCCCACAAACGTTTCCCAGCCCACCAGCGCCCTCGTCGCCTCCCGCCGAGAGCTCGAGTGCTGCCAAAGAGCCTCTGCTTTCCATCGAAGCGGGGTCGGCCAAGCGGATGTCAGCGCCTCCAGGAGGTATTCTCCCGACAGAGCCAGATAGTCCACACGCTCGCCGGGCTCTTTCGACCCCATCCCTCGTCGTCGAGCTCAAGTCCATGACAGAGCCTGAGAAGGCTACTTTTGAGTCCGAAGTACCCGTCCCCGACGATGTTGAAGCAGACGACTCTATCGCACCGCCATCATCCACCAAACGACGCCGCCGCACCGACAACGATCTTCTCACTAAGGCTGCCAAGTCTGTTGTCAAAGGCGTTCGTGGCCGTCGCAGCCTCGCATCCGCACCCGCATCTCCCGCCGCCAGGAAAGTTGTGAAATCGGTCGCGATACGTACGCGAAAGTCTATGCCCGCTTCCGCCCTTGCGGCTGAAACACCCAGGAAGCGAGGGCGTCCCCGTAAGAGCGATGCCACTGCCACTGCCACTCCTGCCGCTGTCACTCTAGCTGTAGCTCCGAGCACCGGGAAGAGAGGCCGTCCGCGCAAATCGGATGCTACCCCAGCTGCTGTATCAAGTGCTGCAAAGGCTCCAGCTGTGAGAGGTCGCCGTGCTGCTAGCGCCAGCAAGGCCGCATCTACTCCTCGAAGGGTTACTACAGCACAAATCCCCAAAACCGCTCCCAGGCTTCGTGCTGCAGCGGCAACATCCGAGACACCTGCTTCAACCCCCAAGCGGCGTGGCCGACCGCCGAAGAACACTCCTCAACCATCATCTACAGAGCCCGAGGCCGAGGCACCCCAGAGCGCTGGTCAATCGACCGGTGTAGCCTCTGCTAAGAAGGCCGGGCGCCCAGTCAAGCCACGGGCTGTGCCCTCTCCCATCAGGCGAGGCCGACCAGCCAGGAAGGCCGCTGCTGCTGCATCTCCTGTGGCTGAACCTCAGCCTACCGCCCGCAGGAGTCGCCGAGCTGCTGCAGAACCTAAGGAGGATACGCAAGCCACGGCTGATGAACCTGCAGAGGCCCCCAAGAGGCGTGGACGTCCAGCGAAGAAGGCTGACGACCCCAAAGTCGAAGAGCCTGCTGAGCCCAAGAGGAAGCGTGGTCGCGCTGCGGCAGCCAAAGAGGAACCAGCTGAAGAGCCAGTTGCTGAACCCAAGACCAGAAAGCGTGGCCGAGCCGCAGCAACTGTCGATGATGCCCCGGCCGAGGAGCCGCCGACCAAGAAACGTGGTCGTGCGGCTAAGGCTGCCCAAGAGGAAGCCCCAGCTGCAGCTCCCAAGCGAACCCGTGGACGAGCGGCAGCTTCCAAGGCTACTGAAGATGTGGTAGCTGAGCCTGCTCCTGCGAAGAAGCGCGGAGCCGCCGCAACAGCTGCAAAGATGGCTAAGAATGCTGCGGTTGAGCCCGAACTAGCTCCCAAGCGACGCGGAAGAGCCGCTGCCTCAGAACCGGCCGCCGAAGATGCCGCGACGGAGACTACTAAGAAGCGTGGCCGGGCCAAGCGAGCAGCCGCTGAACCCGAAGCAACCACAGAAGCCCCTGAACCTCCCTCCAAGAAGCGCCGCACCACGCGAAAGGCTGAGGAGCCAGCCCCTAAGGAGGAGGCTCCCGCCGCTGGGCGCAGGGCTGGACGTGCCACAAAAGCAGCCAAGACCGCTACTGAGGAAAAGGCTCCTGCACGAACCAAATCTACTCGGTCGAAGGTGGCCAAAGACGTTCCCGCGGAAAACGAGGAGGAACCCGTCAAGAAGCCCCGCGGCCGCGCCGCCACAAAGAAAGCCGCAGAGCCGGCCGCGGAGAAAGAAGAGGAAGAGCCAGCAAAGCCTAAGACCCGCGGAAAAGCTGTAAAGGCCAAGTCTGGAAAGGGCGAGCTTCCAAGTGCGAAAAGCGCTGATGCACCCGCGACAAAGCGAGGCCGAGCTGCAAAGACGGCGACAGAGACCAAGACCAAGGGAGCAAGCCCGACTGGAGTTGTCAAGAAGGGCAGGGCGGCGCAGACCGGTGTAAGGAGGGGACTACGATCCCGGGGCTAAGACGGTACATGGGGATTACATACGAATGGGCAGGAGCATGCTTTGGTCAATATGGTTGGGATGGGATGGATTCTGTTTTTTGGTGTTTACGGTAGACGGGGGCTTTTTGTTTGAGGATAGGGCACGGAAGGGCATCACGAGGAACAATATTGCAGGGACATAACAAAATAACGGAAAGGAATCATTCGCAGTCTTTAAGGTCCAAGTCTCCCAGCTCGAGCATGAAGGGAAATATTGCGCCTCCGAAAGTTGCGGAAGTCACGCACGCTTACAAAGGTTAATGGTCCAACGAGACTCGTCATAAAAACAAACGCCGGCCTATGTGGTATCGATCAGGATTCTCGTCAACAGCGCCTGAACATCGCACTATTATATGCTTCAGCTTTGTGGTTAGGTGCATGGCCGTCGCCTGAGAACACGGCTAGGATTGCTATAATGCAGGTATGCTCGAAGGCAGCGGGGCGTCAACCTGTGACATAGGTACAAAATAATAGGCCTGTCTTCGATATAGATGAATCCTTCTACATCGCTTCAATGTTTTCTCCCAGTTAAGAGAACTAATCCAGCTTGAGCGGCTTGACACAGACGGGTACAGTGATATCTCGAGCACCATCAACGATCATTATGGAGGGGCAAAAAGGGAAACCCCATCCACTCCACCCACACACGATGATGCTGGCAAGTTTAGGGCAAAAAAAGAACGTGCGGTTTATGTGGATCGAACACATGACCTTCAGATATCAATGATTGAAGTTTGACTTCAGTCTGACGCTCTCCCAACTGAGCTAAACCCGCTTGTTGAACTCGATGATCATAATTCAGAACATGACTGGCAGCCCAGTCGGTCTTCCTCGCAACAGGGATGCGAGGCGATTGAATGTCAATGGTTAGGCTACATAATGCACTAATTTGGATTAGCGAAGGCTCTCTAGTCACTGCTGAGCCAGAACGATTCATAGAGTCGGGGTGATGACGGGATTCAGTTCGGGAACATGGTACGAAGCAATTCGTGTCAGCAGTCTATTTTCGAACTGCATCATGTGTAAGACACCATGATCGGACGTCTCTAACATGGCCGGGGCAAGTGTTCCATCAAGGGTGATCGCGAATAGATGGGGCCATAACTTTCAGGCATTATTCGCTCTAACGACGATCCCTCGCATCCCCATGATGCGGCAGCTTTCCCATCGCGCTTCAATGCAGGGTAAGGCAACTTGATACGAACATGCTGCCTAGAGATATTTCAGGAGGAATCGAGTACATCGCAAAACAGCTTGGAGAGTTAATTTCCCCTCTTCCCATCTATCTCTGACCAAATGGGGTTGTCGCCGCGTTTCATTGTGATTCGTTCAATGCGGCGGTTGCTTCGCACTCCGGCCATTGTCCATCGCCCAACAATCGGGGGGATCGATCCTGTTGCCTCGCTGGCTGCCTCTTTGCCTTGAAAACCCGTATTCACTAGGCTTCGACCAAAGGCGCTTTTAGTAACAATCTAAAGCCACTTGTTTAGATAGTCTCAGTTAAGAGGCAGACAAGCTAGAGATGAGGATGTTGAGGTGCCTTGCAGAGAGCCTTTTATTTAGCCTTTGCGTGGCTGCCTTGGGCGGGGACGGGAAGCTCAGGGCGCAACAGGGCTGAAGGGTTCTGGGGGCAGTTAAGCTAGGGGAGCTTAAGCGCCTCGACTGTGGTCAGAAAAGAAAGAACTGGTGATATTTATCTTTATGCTCTAGCAAGCTTGAATTTCCGATAACTTGGAAGGAACTTAAATACCAGAGTAGCTAAAGCTCTAAATACTATTATGAAGATTTTTGACAAGCTTCGACTTGATATTAAGGTAAATTTTGGCTTGTTCTGGCATAAATATATATCTCATCGTCCCGGTCTTTTTGTCCTCCAGCTGAGTGCTGGAGCTAAGGCGGCCCAAGCTCCTTTTTAGCGAGCGGGGCAGCCCTGGAGTCCTAGGAAGGTACCTGGGGGTGGGGCTTGTCGGACTTTTGATCGGACTTGTGATGGTAAGGAAGTTGATCCCACGGTAGCATCTTTACATCACCAACAGCCAATGCACCAAACAAAGAGCACAACCACGCAGTCAGCTTTGCTGACAGCATCGGACCATGATCGGCGCAATCCGACTGCTTGATGGCATGCGAATCAGGCTCCGTGTTTCGGCTGCTGGTCCGCAACGTCGAGCAACCTGGTCTAGCTGAGGTGCATCGACATTGGACGCAGCCATGATGTGCCGCTTTGATCAGTGAGTCAATCGGCGCGGGGGTTGGCTGGCCTAGCTGAACGCCTTGTTGCGAACCAAGCAGATCATCCCACTTTCCGGAATTGTCTACCTTTGTCGACGCAGCCGGATGTTGTGCTCGCATGTCGCTGGCTGTCGATGGCGCCTCGGCGAGGCGACGATACCACCAGGCAACAGGTCCTAAACCAAGCCACCCCCGTCAATACGATCAATAGGCTGCCGTTTCCTCATGCAGGACTGAGACAACAAACCAGTCGGATGGCAGCAAGTCGCAAGCCACAGCCTGACTTGTGGTCCCTTGCTTCCGGTAACTGAGGAGAAAGTTTAACAGACTACCGCTCTCTCTGGCGCTGCTAGGACTCTTTTCCCCCTCGCCATCTCAAAAACCTTCAAATATGACCCTGCTGCGTCGCTATTCTTATTCGACCACCTCCTCATCCGGCTCGTCCAGCGTGTACGTCGGGAGAAGATCACGCGTCAAGATGGGCCTCGACAACATTCGTGATGAGACTTCTGACTTGATCTGGAAATGGCGATGCAAGCTCACCAACCGCAAAGACTCGCCTCTTGATGCCCCTCTTGACCTGGAGAAGGAGTACAAAGAGACAGAAGCTGAGGAAATCTCTTCCAAGGACCCAACCTTTGGTGCCGACACTGTCATCAAGACTCTCTATGAAGGCAAAAACTCCGATGGCCGAAATGATTTCGACTTTCAGCCATATCCTCCACGAGAGATTTCTAAATCCGCCGCCCGTGCTCAAGATCGTGTTGCCATCAAGGTGTACAAGATCAAAGACCTCGTGAAGGGAAGAGTGTCCGGTCGCTTTCCTCTCAAGTACCACCGGGTCGATGTACAGAACCCGCTACTGGTCGCCGCCCTCGAGCCCATCCTGAAGAAGGAGAACATCTACCTTGATGTCCATGACATTGCCATCTTCAAGGAGCCGTTCCGCCCACTTTGGTTCTGCCAAGACGACATTCGAGAACTGTATCGCGAAACCAAGCAAGATGAGCCGCTCAAGGGGTTCCTCCAATTGTTCCTTCGAGTTCTTGACGAGATCTTCCGCGACTTGAGGGCCAAGAGGCACCATCTCCTCGAAAAGGGTCTCATCGACTTCAGAACAGCCTGGACCCTGTTCCCCCGCGACTCCACAGCCTACAGCTATGGCCTCAACTCCGAGTTCATTTGCAAAGTCGATGGGACAGAATACGACTGCAGTGATGGCGTTGCGCAGCTCGTTCTCACGGCCAAAATAATGAGTTTCAACGGGGAGGAGTTCGTCTGGAGGAAAAAGTCGTTGACCATCAACGAGTTTAGCGGCAACAAGCCAATTCGCGAGCTCCGGCATTACCCATTCGACATGCACAAAGACAAAGACTCCATCATGGAACGCCTGACTGCGCGAGGCAGAAAGGTACTTGATCTCCAGGGCCTAACGTACTGCTCGTACAATGGCATTGCCTTACACCCCGGAGACCAAAGCGTCGAAAAGCACAACGTCGAATGCCGTGTCCTTGTCGATATGGTGGGCTACAACAAGTACCACCTTGCCCAGGGGAAGCGAGAGAACAAGGACCCCGAGATTGAGAGAGTCCAAGTCTCACGTCGCCGGCGTAAACAGGAGCTTGAAGATGAGGCCAAACCTCAGGGGAAGAGCCCAAAATCTCAGCAGAAGAGGCTCAACGACGAGGAACAGGCCAAGAACAAAGAAGAGCTTCTCCAGAAGCCCAATGAACTGGCCTTCATGTCGGAGTTGATCGGGGGTTACGCCCTGAAGAACAAGATCTGGGGTGAGTTTAATTTGAAAGTCCCCCACGTCTCAAACTTGTGCTAACGATCATCCTAGTCTACTTCTATGTTGAAGATCTTGAGCCGATTGTGTGGAACGACCAAGCCTATTCGCACCTCGTCTTTGACGAACAGCAAAAGGACCTGGTTTTGTCCTTCGTCGAAAGCCACACCCTCACCAACGGCACCTCAAAGGCCATGGAGGATGTCATTGTCGGTAAAGGCCAAGGCCTCATCCTCTTGCTATCCGGCCCTCCGGGTACGGGAAAGACCCTCATGGCCGAAGCCGTTGCCGACCGTACTCATCGCCCACTCTTTTACTTGCAAGCAGAGGACCTGGGCATCAACGCTGCCTCCCTGGGCGCAAACATCAAGCGCGTCTTCGAAATGGCGACAGAGTGGAACGCTGTTATCTTGCTCGATGAGGCAGACGTCTTCATGGCTGAGCGTAACCCCAACGACATCCACCGCAACGAACTAGTGAGCATCTTCCTCCGTGAGCTCGAGTACTTCCGCGGTATCATCTTCCTCACGACCAACTTGTACCACACGATCGATACTGCGTTCCGTAGCAGAGTCAGCCTTCACCTGCTCTTCAAGTCCCTCAGCCGGGAGGCACGTGAGACGGTTTGGCGCAAGTTCCTGCAGCGTCTTCCGCAGCAGAGCAGCCGTATCACGGACGTCACAGACGATGCTCCTGCTACAGGGTCGACGACGCCTGTGAATGCCAACACAGATGGAGATGGTGAGGTCGACGGTGAGGGCGAGGGCGGCACGAGCTCAGATGAGAAGCCGCTGGATGATGAGGATATTGCGGAGCTGTCGCTGTGGCAGCTGAACGGCAGAGAAATCAAGACGGCGGTCAAGATGGTACGAAGCTGGTGTGATCATAAGGGATATTTGATGACGCTGTCGCGGCTGGAGAATGGCATCAAGGTGACGAGTCCGCACGCGAGCAAGGATGGGGATGTTGACAAGTCGCTGTATGACTAGATTGATCTTGAGCAAGCGCTTTTCCATTTCCTTTGTATGAAGTTAGATACCAATAATGGAGAATTTGTCTGAAAGCACGCTGTTGAAAAAGTGCAACTGACAAGATACGGTAGGTAGGGAAATGAAAGAACCAACGCCCGATACTTTCCGGTGTTGCGCTCATCAGCATATCATCATAAATTTATCCACCTCCTCATAAGAATATACTATGGATATAAGATCATCTTGTTCTTTTAGGACCATCTTTTATTTTCTCTAGATAAGCTTTGGCTCACCTTTATACCATAATCTAGTTACTCGCGGCTAAGACCTTAGGGTGCTACAAGCGTCAATCGCTGGCTTTTGTCTGCCCATCGCATCAACATCCCTTCCTCGAGCCGAAGTCGCTAACTGACACATCACACATGGAAATGTATCCCTCCCCTTTAGTGTACGGAATTAACCGGCTATATCGCGTGCTCACAAGCTCCCGGTGCCAACTGAGCGAGTCCCGACAAGCCGATGCACTGTACTCAAACCCGAAGCCGCGCCAATGTGGACGGGCCTACAATCATCAAGTTGCCCATCTCCCGCGTGGCGCATTTGATCATCAATCCTACAGCCAGCTTCAACAGCTGATAGGTCGCTGGCCATGTAACCGTCGACGTCGGAACTCGGCCTGGAGGACAAATCCGACGATGACCTGCTTAACCCCACTAACAGAGACTCTGGGATCAGGTATAACAGCTCGGCACTCGGACAGATGAGTGAGATTCAAGTGACTTCTTGATCCATCTCATGGAATTCAATCAATTGCATAAGCTCGGATTGTGATCATGGCTGCTTCAAAGAGACCCAACTTTCTCGTCATCGTCGCCGATGATCTCGGCTTCTCAGACATTGCCTCCTTCGGTAGCGAGATCAATACTCCGAACCTGGACAAGCTCGCTAAAAATGGTGTCCGGTTCACTGACTTCCATGCCGCCGCCGCCTGTTCGCCATCTAGAGCCATGATCATGACTGGGACGGACCATCATATTGCCGGTCTGGGTAACCTCATCGAGTGGACCAACGTCTCGGGACAGAACGATCCAAATGGCACCATGTCTACCAATGTTCAACGTGGTATGCCTGGATATGAAGGATACCTCAATGAAAGAGTCGTGGCATTGCCCGAGATTCTTCGCGACGCCGGCTATCAGACCCTTATGGCTGGTAAATGGCACCTTGGTCTCACGCCCGAGAGAAGCCCCAAGGTCAGGGGCTTCAATCGCAGCTTCGCTCACCTGCCGGCGTGTAGTAACCACTACGCCTATGAGCCACAGCTCGACGCCGGAGAGCAGTCGCCAGAGTTCCTGACCATGAGTGTCATTGCCCTGCACAGCGAAGACGGAGAATACGTCCGCAAGCTGCCCGACGGATGGTACTCATCAAATGGATACGGCGACAAGATGCTGCAGTACCTCAAAGACTGGAAGGAAGATGGGGACGAAAGACCCTTCTTTGCCTACTTGCCTTTTACTGCTCCTCACTGGCCTCTCCAAGCTCCTCAAGAGTACATCAAAAAGTACCGAGGTGTCTACGATGACGGCCCAGATGCTCTCCGTCTCAAGCGCCTCCAAAAGCTCAAGGACCTGGGCCTGATTGCTCAAGATGTTGAGCCTCACCCAGTTGTGGCCGAAGAAGTCAAAGAATGGGGCGACATGACCGAAGAGGAACGTGCCAACTCGTGCCGCGCCATGGAAGTCTTTGCCGGCATGGTTGAAAGTATTGATGTCAATGTCGGCAAGGTGGTTGACTACCTTGAAAACATTGGAGAGCTTGACAACACCTTCGTATGCTTCCTCTCGGATAATGGCGCCGAAGGTGCTGCTTATGAGGCCTACCCAATCGTCCAAGGGTCCATGATTCAGCACCTCAAGAAGTACTACAACAACAGCCTTGATAACCTTGGAAATGGGGACTCGTTCATCTGGTATGGCCCGCGGTGGGCTCAGGCGGCTACTGCGCCGAGCAGACTCTACAAGGCATACACGACTGAAGGCGGCGTCCGAGTTCCCTTCTTGATGAAGCCACCATCTTCATTCGCCCAGAAGGTCAAGCCTAACGACATTACGCATCAGTTCGCGACAGTCATGGATCTTGCTCCTACTATTCTCGACATGGCGGGCGTCAAACATCCGGCACCCACCTATCAAGGCCGCGAAGTCGTCTCCATGCGTGGCAAGTCCATGGTTCCCTATCTGTCCGGTTCTGCACCACGCATCCACGAGCAAGACTTTATCAACGGCTGGGAGACCTGCGGTAGAGCCGCCTGCCGCAAAGGCGACTGGAAGATTGTATTCATCCCGAAGCCCAAGGGCCCGGAGCGCTGGCAGCTGTACAACCTGGCTCGCGATCCAGGCGAGGTGCACGATCTGGCAGAGCAAGAGCCCGAGCGGCTGCAAGCACTCATCAAACTATGGGATCAGTACGTGCTGGAGACGGGAGTGATTCCGCTGAGCCCGGAGCTGGGCCAATGGATGGCTGCCATGGAGGAGCAGATGCCCGAGAATGCGTGGATTGAGTACGAGTATTGGAAGGATGGCGCGAGGGATGATCCGGAGAAGTTTACAAAGAAGATTCCTAGATTTGAACGCCGTGTAACCGCTATCTAGGTCAAACCAATTGATACGGGCTTTCTTTTAAGCCTTCTAGAATAATCGAGATGTTCTTTCACGGAGACCGCCCGGAGCGAGAAGGCGCTCATTGCTTTAGGCATGCGGTGACCATGCAGATGCTGTGTACTCTTGAGTGCATTCAAACAAACGTTTTAGCAAAAGATGGCGCATAGTGTTGCTAGTTGCGAGCTTCAGCATTCGTAGCAGGCCGTGGAGGCATACCGGTAGGTTGGACCACGCTTGTCAACACAACCAACCAAGCTAAAGAAAAGTCGAGGAATCACGCATACACTCAGCAACCCAGCCAATGACTTCTGGCCTGAAAGACCCTTTACCGCCTCTTTTACTCTTTGCCTGTTTGACCGCTCCGTATGTCTCGTCCCTTTTCTGCGCAGCTACCCGCGCGCACCCACGGGGGACAAGCCGACCCACGCCTCTTGCGCACCCAATGTTTGGCAACCAGCAGCAACAGCAACAAATTCTCTTTGCAAGAAATGACATATATGGCACTGCCGCCGTGAATGAGCTTTCTTTTTCATCTCGTCTTGCTCTTTAATACAGCTCCGCCCGGGTGTTTCTCAGATCCACTCTTTTTTGCCAGTGGCGACGACGGCTTCTTCAATGAATGGGGAGAAAAAGCTGCCTGTCCCGAGCTGCATTGAATTGAATGCCCGAATAAAGAGCATTCAGAAATTTTTGGGATTCATTCATCTGCTGGAAACAATAGCCAAGTCACTACGTCACCCCTGCCTCTATAAATTGCTCCCAGCTTTCCTCACTTTTGGACTTCAACTCATCCGCTCCCCAATAGAACACCTTGGGTATTGTGCCAATTTACTATTCAACCTCAACGCACAATAGCAATTTTTGGATATCACCTTTGCCAGCATGACTTCCCCCAAGACTCCGGATACTCAGACTCAGAGTTCAAGTCCTCTGGTCAACACTCCCAACTCTCAACTTCACTCTACTCCTCCCACCGACCCGAGAGGCATAACAGAGGCCGACATCGACAGGTTCAACAAAGGAGGCATATCAGAAGCCAACTTCGACAGATACAACAGAGAATTGGCCCAGATCATCAGAGATTCTCCCACTTTTCGCAATCTCAATCCTTGGTATCCAATCGCAACCATGACTGAGCCCGACAACTCTCCCGGTCCGGCTCGTGACCAGGGGAACCGAAACACTCGCATCTCTGGAGGCTCTGGTAGCTCTGGCGAGACTGTCGTTCCCAGATCGCAGCCACCCATTAGCTTCAACATGTATGCTTCTCCTCTAGACCCTCACGTGGAGCCATCTGGTCTTCTTCGGTTTGGCAACTTCAGTCTTCAGTCGCCTGCTCCCAACGCCCCTATTCGCCAGCCGACTGCTCCGCCTGCGTCCTCGTTCGAAAGCAACCGCAACGCCTTCAACGGTAACCGCAACTTGGATGGCCTCTCCCCTAACCCATCCATCTGGCAGGGACCCAACTCTCGTTTCTCTCGGCTTCATCTGGACGCTCAGTCACCAACCACCCCTGGCACTCCGTTCCGTCAGCTTGCCGAGTCGCCCCAGCTCCCGCAGCTTCACGGAATGAACTTGAACCAGAGCTTCAACAACGAGCGCCTCTCTTCTCTCATTCCGAGCACTCCTCCCGGTTTCGCTTCGATCCCACAGCCCATCTCGCCCACTCGTGGCTTCAGACCCATGGCTGCCATCACTCAGAACCAGAGATCCTCTGTCGATCGCACCGAGCGTGAGATTACTCCTGCCGACCCTACTATCTTCTCCGGCAACTATCGCGGCGAGCACAGCATCCGCAATGCGAGCGTCGAAGCCCTCGCGCCCGAGGAGAACTGTGCCCTCTGGCTGACCAACTTGCCCCCTGATGTCACCCACCAGCAGCTCCTTGCGCAGATTCGCAACGTCGGTCGCATCTGGTGCACCGTCATCAACGCTCCCGACTACTCTCGCCACAACACTGCCGCTGCCAAGGTCGTCTTCTTCACGCCCCAGTCTGCCCAGATTCTCCTCTCCAAGTCACTCACCCGGGGTCTCGAAGTCAACGGGTACAGGGTCAAAGTGACTCACAACCGAGTCAAGTACCGCGAAGAGCCTCCTCTCGGCAACGCCACCCGCGTGCTGATCATCACTGGAAAATCAACCTTTGTCAACCGCGAGACCCTGACCGAGTTCTTCAAGGAGCGCTTCGTCTTCGAGGTGGATGAGATTATCGAGCTGATCGTTCAGGGCCAAGCCCACACCGGTGGCCGTTCGGTTATCGAGTACAAGTTTGGTAGCTTCCGGTGCCAGGCGCAGATGGGCAAGATGGCTCTGGAGAAGGATCGCCCTGAGGGATTTGAGAAGGTCGAGTTTGGGCCTGATCCTTGCGAGGTTGGCGACACGCTTTCTTCGTATGGAATCGCTGCCGAGCGCATTCAAGGACGTGGAATTTGAGATGACGGAGGCGACGGAGATGATGCGAATGATCGGAAGAACAGGGATCTAGTCTTGCTTGTCAATTTGCGATGAAAATGACCTCGCTGAGCTTTGTGGTAGACTGCGGCATCGGTATCGATAGACATGATGGACAAACTGAACATTGTGTATTAGCAGATTGCAATAACTGTTATTTCTCTGGGTGCTCTTGTTGGACGTTCAAGTGTGAAGAAATTTGGTGAAGGGCCTGCCTCCCAAATGCGAATGCCTTCAGTTACGTCATTGCTGACTGCCATCCCCATTTCCTGAGGGCGGCCGCGGGAACCACTAAAAATAGCCCGGACCTGCAGATGCTACGGAATTTAGCGAAAGCTTAGCGGGCTGGGCGTGGGACAGTGCTTACACCCAGGTTTTTGGCTCCATGGAAGGTTTGGACTGCAACTGATTCCATTCATTCTCTCATTATTTTGGGACACGATGTTCTTTTCTTTACTGGACGTGTCAGCGGCGCTGTCTGGTCTTCGCTGAAGCCGATAGGCAGGTTGTGCATCCGCGATAGTGCTCTTCAGCAGTTAAAAAGTATGTATATCAATCGTCTGTCTTCATGATCTGCCTTGAATTATTGATCTGCATCCCATTTCTATCAATGTTCCATGCTGGGTATAATACAAATAAACATAATCGTACACCTGTAGACGCCTTTCCACTATGCTAATGTCTCATTCCAAGGAAGCCAATACTGATTATTGAAAGAGGGCATGCACTTTACCTTCTCTGGAGGCTCATACTGCCATTCAATCCTGTTCTTGTCAAAGTCTTGCTTGTTAACGACCTCTGACGTGTATCCCTTGAGCTGCTTGAGTTGCTGCCCATTCCCATCTGAGTACTCGAGGCTGATGCTTGGGATGGCGGCAATCTTGCGGTAGCCTCTGAACCACATGTCTTTGCAGAAGAGTTGCGGCTCGCCCTGGAAGCACTCATCCTTTTTCGAGTCGCGGAAGCGAAGACCGTGTAGTAGAGGCGCTGCCGTAAAGGCTGTTGCGCCATTCCAGCAAGCGAATACTTGGAACGGTAGATGAGCGTCGAAGCGAGCTTTCGCGATAGGTTCGTTCCAGAACAGGTTCCACGCGTAATCCCACTGGCCGTCTTGCGTTACGTTAAAAAAGAGATCGCCATTCAGGGCACGCGCGACCCATACATCGTAGAAGCTTGGTGCGTCTGCCACGTAGGTCCAGTCCATCGCGCAGGTCATGTCGGCGTTAAGATTGCGACGCTGAAGCGCGAGCTCTAGAAGGTCCTCGGTACACGCGGCGACATCGTTGATGAAGAGGACGGTGGTGTCGTCTGAAACCGGCACCTTCTTCTTGAAAAGCGGTTTGAGGGCAAGGTTGCGCAGCTGGGCGAGCTTGCGGATACGGGGGCCCTTTTTCGGGTTGATGTCTGATGTGTTGTAAAAATAGACGAGGCCGAGGTCGTCAAAGAATGGCTTCAGGGCGGCAAGCACGTCGGCGGTACCATCGGGCGAATTGCCTTCAACGATGGAGAGGGCGCATCGCTCGGGTCCCAGGAAGCGGACAGCCTCGACCACGCTACCCAGAAGGCGAGGGAGGAGGTCTACCACATTGCGCAGGTTGAGGGCGAAAAAGAAATCGATTTCCTGTTGTCGCTCGTGGCTGTCTCGCTTGTTTCGTGTCTTTTGAAGGGACTTGTAGCGTTTGGTGTCTAAAGCAGGGCATTCGAGGCGGGGGCGGTCCTTGGAAGCAGGGTCGAGGATGGCCTTGATGTACGGCGAGATGCGCTCGGTGGAGAGGATAGTTCCTGTATATCAGGTCAGTTGAAACGCTCTCGGCCACTCAATGGAGAAATTATGCATGCGCTTACCATTTAGAATGGGGATGGTGGATGTTGCGGCGGCAGTGGAAGATGCGCTGGCGTCGGCGCTTGTAACCGTGGTACTCGTTTGTTTCACGCTTGCCTTGGCGCTTGAGCTGGCGGTGGAAGTGGGCGTTGAAAATGAAGATGAAGAAAATGTCGAAGTCGAAGTTGAAGTTGAGGCTGTTGAGGTAGAGGTAGGCGTAGAAAATGAGATAGAAGCCGAAAGGGAGATTGTGGTGGTCGGCTCGGTTGCGTGCTGCAGAGGAAGAGGTAGATAGAGATTCGATAGCCGAGTGAGGTGATCGCGGCCCAGGTACAGGCTTGTAGCGGCTAACAGAAAGCACAGGGCTGGCACAAACAGCACAAGAATCTTGCGATACATGTTGATGTCAGGGTATCAAGTCCATGATAGAAAAAGAATATTACAAGAACAGACAGAAAAGAAATTCCTCTGGCGGTAGAAATGGACCAGGCTGCGGGCAGGTATAATTACCTCGTAGGG
Organism: Fusarium sp. JS1030; assembly: GCA_000966855.1. Lineage (NCBI taxonomy): Eukaryota > Fungi > Ascomycota > Sordariomycetes > Hypocreales > Nectriaceae > Fusarium > Fusarium sp. JS1030. Next base: position 1,003,206 of record JWIW01000090.1, read on the forward strand.
CAGAGGCGATGATGAGATGAGACGAAAGAGAGAGCGGGCTCCACTGAGTGACAGACAGCCCGTCAGCAGGGATACGGGTCAGCCCACACCTCGTTTTCCTTCTCCCATGTGCCAGCATCTGGAAGTTGATTCTTTTAAATAGTCTACCTGGTAAGGGAAGGGTGATGCGAGGGGGTGCTCGTGGCATTCCAGCCGGTGACACCAGCCAGAGTCGGCGCATTCTTGGGGCACAGTCCCTCGCCACGCCAGGAGATTCGAGAGACAATCATTGTCAAGTCCCCTCGCATCAGTAGCCCGCGTCTTCATTTCTTTGTCTCCCCTCGCCTCGGTCGTGCAGTCAAAGTGAGACTTTAGTGCCGATTCTTGTTGGCCTTTTCGGTGCTGGCGCCCAGGGTCCAGATGCCCAGCAGCAAGGGCCCGTTAGCGTCGAGCGGCCGCCATGTCACATCTTACACGAGCGGCCAATGGCAAAGTGGCAAGTCAGTGATGCGCTGCAGGGAAGACGATCCAAGTCGGCAACTCCCCAATGAATGACGGGCGTCGTTTGAAACCCAATGACGACTGAGGATTCTTTGAGTTTCAAATATTAAATAACCAACACCAACACAACCCATGCGAGACCTAATTTATGTGCTGTGCAGGATCCTTATCATAGCAGTCGGGCGACATAGAGAAGGATCATTTCCTTGGGTGCTGTATCTGTGACCCATGTTCATAATTCCCTAAGCCGTTTCTTGATTAGATTTGCGTTCTCAAGGAAGCAAAACTGGCGCCCAATCATGCAATCCTCGTGTCTCACAGCCACTTCCTTTCGCAAGATTGCCAGCCGTGACTGAGACACTCTCCTTGGTGGCGCCGCCCAGCCGGAACAACGGCGCTCACCTCCTACGGTTATCTGGCTTGCGATCCAAACCAGATAAGAACGGCTGGACCAGATCATAAGCGTCGCGAAAAGTTGCCTCTGGGGCTTCCGTGATGCTGATCCTGATGACAAAGACTGCCAAGTGGCGGGTAAGTGTGTAGGTAAGCATGACTGTAAGAATGAGTGCGGAAAGATGGACAGCTGGAATTAGGTTGATTGCTATTGGCTATCGCGCCAGCACCAACCATGCTTTGCTTTTTATTCGAGCCCGGCAAGTTGATCTGGTTGTCAACTAGCTGCTGACACTTTAACAGTGAAGCCAAAAGTTATTACTCTCCAGTCACTTTGACCGTTGACGATGGCTCAAGATACACCCAAATCAACAGCCATGACAAAGGAATCACCGGCCATTGTCAAATCTCGCCTACCACCCAAGAGGAAGCCACCTTTGAACGGAAAGCCTCTAATACTGCCCAGATACCGGCATCCGAGACATTGAAGTCCTCGAGTGACGCCTACGGTGACACAACCGATGCAACACAGCCCGGTAACAAATCAGAGGAAAGTGTCACGGAGACTTCCGAGTCCTCTGAAGGCGAATCCTCGGACTTGTCGACAAATACTGGGGCGATAATTGGTGGGTGATTGGAGGTTTGTGGTTGTCTGTAGACTGCCATTACAGCTACCTACCACGAAGGAACCGTGGCACAACACAGGCACAGGTACAGCAACATATGGGCAAGGGGATTCGACTCAAGAAGCGGAGAGGACTTTCGCACCTCTGGAGCCAAATAGTTATGAGGTTAGGGGCTACAAGAGTTATAGGCAAATTTTCATCTTGAATGCGATCACGCAGTAGAACTGGCGGACCAAGGACTTATGACTTGTATGGTACGATGAGACAAAATGATATGATGAACTTAGGTGAGGTTAATCAATAATTGTCTAATGCATAGCCCTATTCTTTGCCATAATTTCGTGACTTTGATACTCCTAAAATTATTAAACATTTTATAAGCCCTTTATCAACCTTAGGCTAGACCCAAGATAGTTGCACGCCTTTCTTCCACTTCCAAAACGCTTCAACCCTATTTTCAAAGATTCACTTGAATTAGGATCGTTCTACCTAGACATCCATCACGTTTGCTTTTGAAATCCCTCCCATCGGTCAAAATCCTCCGTGTCTAGATCGAACAAATCCAGCATCCTTCCAACACTGTGATCCACTAGATCATCCATCGACGCTGGCCGAGTGTAGAAGGCGGGAACCGGTGGAAAAATGATTCCACCGTTTTGTGTAACCGTCAACATGTTTTGCAGGTGAATACCGCTCAACGGACATTCTCGCGTTACAAGAACAAGTCGGTGCCTCTCCTTCAACACCACATCAGCCGCGCGAGATATCAAGTCATCGCAGTATCCAGTACTAATTGCTGATAGAGTCTTCATGCTGCACGGTACAATTACCATCCCATCCACGCGAAATGAACCACTTGCAACCGGAGCCGCCATGTCGTGGTTGTTGTGAACAGAATCGGCTAGGGCTCGAACATTGGTGACTGTATAGTCTGTTTCGTATTTGAGCGTGTTCTCAGCCCATTTGCTGATTATGAGGTGCGTCTCTACATTCAGACGGCGCAGCGCGATAAGAGTTTTGATGCCGAGGATAGAGCCCGTAGCGCCTGTGAGTGCCACAATGATTCGCTTGCGTCTCCGGGGTCTTGGGGTGTAATCTGAATGCGGGAGGTCTGGGGACATTTTGGGAATAATTAAATGACAAGGGTTCGTAGGATGACACCACACTTTACAAGCGAGCTGGGGAATACGAAGTCATTTGACAACGGGTTTTCGTAAACGCTAGTTCATGTCGGCCTTTTATTACGAGATCACTCGGTAAGCTAGCTAACCATTCTGTCAGCACGTCACGCCTTTACTCAGCTGCTGCTCTCTTTGTCCCACCGAAATCTGTGACTGCCAGGTCTTGAACAACGGATGGCCTCCCGGGATGAATTTCCGCTATTTGTCATCTCGTCGAACCCAAGAAAGAGGGAGGCGCAATGATGCACATGGCCGATGGATGTATTGTCCGAAAGAGCGGATCACGGACCCGTCCCGTCGGATGGAGCCGAAGGGGATAAGGCGGACATGTTGCGGAGCCCTCCACATCTAACCTTGAAAGGGATCGCCAACCTGCATTCAAGTCTCCGAAAAGGCGCCCAGTTACGCAATAAAAACAGATTGCCGAGTTTTATATGCTGGTTGACGTCGGCTTGGGCCGATCGGGGCTGATTTCCATTAGCTACTGCATTGAGGTGCGATCACCATATGCTCGGAACGGCTCCCGGTGTTGCGTAGCTTGGTATGTAGAATTACGTAGTTCACCGAAATCCCACCGCTTCCCATTAGCGGGTGATTATTCCAGCGAGCTGTCTATGCACCTCATATTTCATTTGGTCAATGTTGTGGAAGATAGCTTGGATATAAGATGGTTATTCCGCCCCAGACAAGGCTTCGTGATATGCCTGAAGTCTCTTAGATGTTAGAAGCTTATCAAGACAATCTTTAAATCAGTGTTTCAAAAATGGCATCAATTTCACCAGAAGAAGCCAATAAGTCCTCCGCGGAGAGCTTCCGCCGGTTCATCCAAGAGCTCCAAGACGAAAATGACCTCGTCAGCATCAACGCAGAAGTCGATCCAGCCATGGAGCTTGCAGCCATCGTCCGTAACATATACGAGACTGAGGATAAAGCGCCACTCTTCAACAACGTCAAAAGGCGCCACCCTAATGGTCTGTTTCGCGTCCTCGGCGCACCTGTGGGAGCAAGCAAGATCCCTGGCAAGAGATTCATCCGCATCGCCAAATCCCTCGGGCTGCCTTCGACTGCCACCGGACAAGAAATCATCCAAAAGATCCACGAGACCAAACGACTACCCAAGGTTCCTCCAAAAGAGGTTGAAACAGGCCCAGTGAAGGAGAACAAGCTGTTTGGAGATGAAATCGACCTGACAGCACTTCCGGTGCCCCTCCTGCACCAAGATGATGGCGGCAAGTTTCTTCAGACCTTTGGCATGTACATTGTTGAGAGCCCCGATGGGTCCTGGGTCAACTGGAGCATCACTCGCAGCATGGTCGAAGGGAAACAAACTTTGGTTGGCCCTGTTATACCAAGGCAGGACATTGGAGTAATCCGGCAGATGTGGAAAGATAAGGGACAGGATATGCCCTTCGCTCTATGTTTCGGTGTCCCTCCTGCAGCTATCATGGTTAGCGGCATGCCTCTACCAAAAGGCGCCAACGAGACGGATTTCATCGGTGCCTTGACCGGAAAGCCTGTTGAAGTGACTAAGTGCGAAACAAACGGCATTAGAGTCCCGGCAGATGCAGAGATCGTCTTTGAAGGAGTTGTTTCCAGCACACAAACTGCCAATGAGGGACCTATGGCTGAATACCACGGTCATATTTTCCCCGGAGAGTCCAAGCAATGTCCCATCTTCAAGGTCAACGCAATCACTTATCGCCAAGATCCAATCCTACCCATCTGCATCACGGGTAGAGCACCGGAGGAAAGTGAAACTGTTTGGGGACTCATGATCGCAGCTGAAGTGTTGACCATCTGCCAAGATGCCGGACTGCCGATTAAGATGGTCTGGAATCCATTCGAGTCGCACTGCATATGGTTCGTCTTGCAGATCGACAGAGACCAACTACGTACTTTGAACACCACTATGGAAGAGTTTAGCAGAAAGGTCGGCCATGTTGTCTTCGGCTCAAAACCCGGTTTCTACATCCCTACTCTGTACCTGGTCGGAGATGACATCGACCCCACGAATTTCAGGGATGTTGTCTGGGCCGCTGCTACGCGTTGTCAGCCATATGCAAACGAGTTCTTCTTCGACGAATATCCTAATATTCCTTTGATTCCATACGTTGGCTACGGCGTCAAATCTGACAAGCATGCTTTCAAGGTGGTCCGGTGTTGCTTGTTCCCTAGCGAGTTTTCGAACGATGAACTAGTGTGGAAGGAGGCGTCCTTCCGGGGCAACTATCCGGAAGACATTCAAGAGAAGGTCAAGGCTCAATGGTCTAGTTATGGTTTTTAGTTTGATAGCCTTTGTGTAATACAATCCAAGGCCCTACCATCCTCCGCTCTTCCCTAGTTAGAACAAGAAGCTCCCAAAGCCGCTGAAACTTTTACATTCGCCGCACGCCCCAGAGGACAGCATGTCTACGGTCTTTATAGTAAGCAGGCATTGTGAGTCTCGTGGTAGTAGATAGAAAGATGAGGATTGTCTCCTACAGGAATATGTAAAGACGAAATAAGACATGAAGTTTTAGGAGGAACACTTATACGCACTCGGAATAGGCCGGGAATCCATAAAGGTCTTTAACGGAGCTAGGGGTTAGCAGGGAATTCTAGCATACTTGAAAAGTATCTCTCCTTAGTTCAAGTAATAGCTAGCAACTAGGATTGAGAAAAACACCTAAAGGATCGTCATAACTAACAGACCCTATGCATAATAAAGAGATTAACAATGGCAAAAATAAACAAGATGATATCACAAAGGGCAAAACGCGGGTTTCCCCGGGCCCGCTGACTCAATGCAACGGGCTACGTCCTCCTATTGTAATGGGGGGAGGACTACCCCAGTGTAAGGTAGGCTTTCACCTGGGTTCGAACTTGCAGCTCATAAGAGCGACTCCAAAATCTGGCCATTAGACCACGGGCTATTGCCCGATGTGGGGCTCAAAATTTTGAGATCATATCCGAAGACGCGAAACGACCGCGCTATCCCTTATCTGGCATGGTCTCGCGGAGCTTGCCCGATTCGAGAGCCTGGTTTGGCCGTGTTAGAAAACACAGGGCTTGGAACTTCGGAAGACATATCCTTATGCTATAGGAAGTATAAAGTTATAATTACTGAGAAAGAACTAAGACTATAAAGTATGTAAAAATCTATATGCTTATTCCTGGGGTTTTTGTCTACAGGGAGTCGGGCCATCTGACAACAATTGCTACTACCATTCCACAACGACAAACTGTAAGCAGCAGGAGCAGTTCATCGTACCTCGAGGTCATCATCGATAGAATCTTCACTAGAACTTCCCGATGCTCTTACGGGCGAAATATGTCCTACACGATCTATTCCATGGTCAAAGAGTAAGAAATGCTACGAATTCGCTTGACGCACCACTACTCTATCCACTGCTCCCTCAGACCCCCTGACAGCACCGCTATTTCTCCATTACGGGGGCAAATGAACCGACCATCTTGAGTCATTATGGACATTTCCAGACTTTCAACGTTGATCAAATCTCTTGGTAGGAAGAAGTACTTCTTGAGTCGGCTCCCGTCTACATCATCCAAAGTCCAGGTACACACCCAGGCTTCCTGGTCCAGAAACGCAAGGCATGGGCTCTCGTACGAGATCCTTCTAGCTCCCGACAGCGCAAAGTCCGCTGAAACGAATCCAAGAGGGAGGTTGATGCATTCCAGTATTCTCCTTGGTAGTGGTCTTGCTGCCACGGTTTTTGATGCAGAACCGAAGCTTGGGGCTTGACTCTCGAGAATATTCAAGTTAATGAGGAAGAAACTATTCAGCTTTCCGCTCTGTTTGGAAGATTTTGAGATTTGAACAAGCACATTAGCCTTGTCCTGACTTGTCAAAACCCGCGTGATCGCAATCGGCGGTATATCTCCCTCAGTTGCGCCCATATGATTGTTGTTCGAGAACCACTCCGATATCATTTCCGTGATCTCTTCATCGTCGACTCTTGGGGCTGGAATAGCGACCAAGTCCAATGGCCATTCTTGCTTGACAGATAAGCTCATTATATCTAACAGTTTGATGCCGGCAGGAGATAAGAGATATATGGCATCATTGCGCTCTGGATGATGAAGCATATGGCCCTCACTGCAAGAGAGCCTTGACTGTAAAGAGCCGTTCGATAAAGACCATAGCTTGATCCAATTAGTGCATCTTGTCAGGAGCTGGGTGTCATTCGAACACCACAATAATTGTTGAGTCAATCGTTCAGCTTTCAAACTCATCACCTCCGTCAGTGCGTTCCCCGAGTCTGAGACTCGTCGGATTACGACGCTGCCATCGATTTCGGCACTGGCGATCAGTTCTTCGTTGTTGCTGAAAGCTAGTTGATCAGCGCCAAGGTACGCGCACTTTTCCATCTTGGCCTCATCATCAGCATCCATCTTGAGACATAGTTCGCCATTGTAGTTGGAGTAGCAGTAAACCTCAGTGACAGGCCCAGCTGTCAGGGAGGTGATGGGCTCAAGGAAGGTCGCAGTGACCTCCGAACTGGTCTCAAGTCGGTCAGCAGACGCACCCGCCGTTTCCATTGCCACTCGCCTGCCGCTCGAGGTCTCGGTTGCACTCTCATCCGCGTCAACGAGGCGGATGAGAATGTTTGGTTCCCATACATTGCAAAATGACTCCCGAAGATCGAAGATGCGTCTACCATCTGCACTCATGGCGATATCTGTGACCATAGAGGCGCAGGAGAGATGATAAGTTAACCCGAAAGTGTCGTAATGCCACATGCAGAGTGAATCATCTGCGCTAGCTGTGACAATAAATCGACCATCTGGGCTGCAGGCCATCTCGAGGGCATGGAAGGTATTCTCTAGAACCTCGCTGTAAGGTTCCACGGGATTCCACTTGAATAGAACGCAGTCGTTGTACAGACCGACGACGTGCTCAAATACGGGGTTCCAGGCGAGTCGCTGGGGGTAAGGAATGAGAACTGTTGCGTTCCTGGTACTCTGGTTGGGCCTGTGGCACCTCCCAATGAGCTTCCCAGAGTCAGTGCTCCATAGGCCAAGGGAATGACCTTTGGTTGCAATGGCGACCTTCTTCCCATCGGGACTGAATGCTGCTGGCCCGGAGGTTCCGCCACCAGTCCCCAAGGAGCCATCATCTGGAACCTCCCTTGATACTGTTGACCAAGACTCGTCTTCTCCCAAACTGTGGGACCTGATCTTACCATCTACACAGCACATTGTGATTTGGGAAGAGTCTTGGGAGAATGTCACAGCCACTGCTCGATGCCCAGCTGGATTGTTGTATTGGAATAGCAATCGTCCACCTTCCACGTCGAAAACCTTGGCCGTGCGAGACCCAGAAGATACAAACAGATTGCCTTGTTGGTTAAAGCATATCGCAACAATGAATTCATCCTCGTGGCAGAGCCTGTGGGATTCCTGAAAGGTCGATGCATGATACATCATAACGGTGTCACCATGTGTCTGGATGGCGAAGTATTTCTCTGTGCAAAGGATTGTACTTGGTCGACACTCTTGTCCGACAGAGAAGCTGGCGAGCGAGTCCCCCCAGTCTTTGCATCGCAACCCGGAGACCTTTAGAGTGGCGTGTTCGGCTGCAAATTGGCGATGGATCATGGATTGTGGTGGACACAAAGAAGGGATCAAGTTGTGAATGGCGGTTGGATGCTTTTCGAGATGGTATCCAAACTTGCCGACAAGTCTGAGTATCTCGGTAGCCCAAGCAGAAATCTGGCCCATTTCTTGGGAGAGTTGAAGGTGTGGTGGTCGGTGAGCATCGATGAGCCGGCGTTTCTCGCAGAAAGTAGTCATGTTCTTGGCGGTTTTGGTGAGCGTTCGTAGCTTTCCAAGACTACAGACGGCTTCTATCCAGCCCAGGATTGCCCTGCTGGAGATGAATCCTATCAAGTCATTGACGAGAGCCTGACGCGTCTCGTCTGCTGCCGCTAGATGATGGGACCATGATGTACAGGCGTAGCGAAGGAAACCATCGCAACCCTCGGTTCTAACCCGAAATAGAAACTTGGGATCTGTCAGGGCCTCAAAGCACCTCTCAAAGAGCATGGTGTGAGCTTCCGTTACGCCGATATGTAAAGAAATATCGCTGGTCTGGGTCAAAAATTCCTTGGCTGTGTGGTGGACCATAGAGGCCTTCTTATTGCCGTCAACGACAACCAAGTCGCCGCAGAGTCGACTGATTGTTCGGTTCAGATTCAGCATTTGATTGTGTTGCTGTGAAGTCCGGAGGGCTTCTGATAGCTCGTCAAGCGAAAGTTGATGTTCTGAACAAGTGACCCACGAGAGAATGCGGACTGCAAGTTCTTGATCTTTCGCGTCCGTATTGTCCGCAAGATTCTGTTGAATCCTTCTATAGACTGCCGCAAGCTCTGGGGGTATGGCTTCCAAGGCGTCTCTGGCTTGCTGGGGAAAGTCGCAGTTAACCAACTCTTGTACGACGAGCCGTAGCCAGAGAAAGTTGCCTCGGCACTTTTCGAGGACAGCTTTTGTAATGTACCCCATGAAGCCTGGATCCCCATGCCACTGAGTGTACTGTAACTCTTCCGAGATAAACAGCTGCAGAGATGTTTCGGGAGTGGCCATTGTGGTGGAGTAGAACGAGGTAGATGGTAGCTTGTGTTTGAGTTTACTAAACACATTACCCACGGTGTGTGGGCGAGTTAGGAAGAGAATCCGAACCGGATGGGACACAGACTCGAGCGTCATGACCAGGTTGAGGAATAAAGGAACACAGTCAGACTCGTCGATAGCATCAATCACCCAGAAGATGGGTTTCGAGTCGCGCATACTTCCCAAAGCTTCGATGAAGAGTTTTTGCCATAGCCGCCTGGCGTCCGCTTTGGCAAGTAGGTTCCCATTTGCGAAAAAGGATCGTAGTCGCTTCTCATAGTCGGCATTGGATCTGGCTAGCTGATAGGCGAGGGATAAAAGACAATCCCTGAGGGATTGTTTCGTGTTGTGATTGTCAAACCGAAAGAAGAAATGCTGGACCGGATAGCCTCTCTCTTCTAGATGCCTTGCAACGAAAGATGCGAGAACGGTTTTGCCTGACCCGGGATACCCCGTAACGTGAAGAACACAGGGTCCGGGGGCTACGGAGTGCTGCCATTGACGGAAGCCCTCATCTAGAAGGATCCAGTCACCAGATCCTTCCAGATACTTTTCGTATATGTTTTGCATATCGGCTCCTGAATCAACGCTGCAAAGTTCTTCAAAACTGTCTTGCAACGAGGACCGGCTTTGAATTGACGAACTCAGTTTGCGCTCCCCTGAGATGTTGTTAGTTAAGAATATTCTTAACTAGATCTAAGCAAAAACTTGCGCTTAGAGTAGTTGCTTTGAAACTGATGGACCATAAAACGAATGGCATCTCTGACAGTTACATAGTTGGGATCTTGTTGGGAAGGGTATTTGCACACGCGGTGGTGGTCAGCATGGAGAGGGGCTGAGAGTTCCCCAGCATAGCCAAGTATGGCCGACTCCCTCTCAACAACAATCATTTTGGTAGGGCCGACGCTTGAGGGTATAGTCTCAAAGAAAGAGACAATCTTTAAGCGGGTAGCAAGATGGCGGAACTGATCGTTGATATCTTCAATCGCGGAAGACCCCCTTTGAAGGTCTTTTATGTACTTCTTGGGCGATTTGAAAGTAACCCACAGAAAATTGTTCAAGATGTCTGCCAGTCCGTTGCCTCGATGTGGAGTTGCTAAAAAGATGATACTGCGAACATTACCAAGGATAGTTTGATATTCGGGGTCTTGAAGACCGAGTATCAGAGCCTGGTACTATTAGCTTTATCGTCTTCATCGGACTGTATTGTAATGGCAGACCTTTTTAACCACCAGCCCGCCCATTGAATGGACGACAAAAATGATAGGAACCTAATCCATGCAGTCGTCAACAAGTGTTGTACTCGGCTTGGCTATCAAGCTCACCTTGCCGACCTGCAGAGATTCGTTCCAACTAGTCCCCGTCTTAAGTTGCAGCAGGAGGGCTTTGGCAAAGGCAGATATGTCGAAAAGGTTACTTTGAGAAGATCTATAGGCCGCGTCGTATCCAAAAGTCATAATGCGTGCCCGGTTCATCTCAGGCTCAGCAGGAAGCCATTCCTTGGGCCAAAAGCATGTTTTATCGCGATGCCAAGTCCATGTACGGTGGCTCGAGCCCCCAAGACCATGAACAAAGATGATGTCGATAGCATGATCACCCGAGGGAGTGTGAAGGACCGACAAGCCAGTGGGATCATCTAGCTCCTGGGTTGAGAGAGACCCCGTGCGTCCCGTCCCACCTACAAACATTGATTGAGACGAAAGGTTTCTGGACGGAAATCTAGGTGAGCTAGCGCGCCCAAGTATAGTGGTCTTCAAACATCAAGTTATGACAAGTTAATACGTACTCTTCACATGCAACGCTGCCATGGCGACCTGTTCCCGAGTTTGTTGATGAAAACGACTGGTTCCTCCAGGATGGTTCCCCATCTTGAGTTTCTTGTTGCGAGTTGCTATTTGCTGCGTCGCCTGATTCATTCTGATCTCTACTTCTCCTCCTGTCTTTGAGCCGACCTAGAAAGCTCTGGATTATTGCAGGTTGTCAGCGTCAGCTTTGCCATCAATTGAGGTTGATCATCATGTCAATTTTGGGCGCAAATGACTCACCCGCATAATAAATGTTGCTAGACGGCTTCATACATGTCCGAAACTTGTAAAGAAGGGCCATCCAAGTGTACTGTGGCTGTCGAGGATGATAGCGTCTGTCAGTAGAAAATGTCAGCAACACATCATGAGGTCTACGACCGCCTGAACGGAAACAGAAGAGTGTCGGCGGCTGCAAAATTGAAAATCAGGCTCTAAGAGTACGTAAGGAGTCATGCAGGTTCTAGGAGAGGGAGTACACTACAACCCCTGTTTTTTGCTAGCTCGGTACTTATTCCTTGCTAGGCCCAGTTTAACCGAAAAGTGAGCTTATTACGGAGCACTGGGTGGGTAGTTACTCGAGTGACTTTCGGTAGCTTTTTTATAGATCAATCTTTACGATTAGATTGGAAGGAGAGAAAAATGGCCTAGTCTGGTTGGCTCAAACCCCTATCAATATCGGGGCTTAAGTACTAAACTAACAAACATTCAGGTACTGTACTGTACTCGGCTCCACCAAAAGGCTTTCCTTTTGGCGCCAATGCGGTCTTGGATGGTGTGACGGGGACTTCCGAAATGCTACTGGAGGTTGGCAGCGCCGCTCTGGTTGAGGGTTGCTTCTGCTCAGCCCCAAGATGCCAAGATGCTGAACCAACGCAGTTGTCTGACCGGTCATGGAGCCAAAGACCTTCTTTCCGGGTTCGACGATGAATTGACGATTCAAGCTTCATATGATTCATAGAAACTACAACAATCTGATTGTTCTATGTATTGCTGGTGTCGTGAAACGACCAGGTAAGAACAAATCAATGAAAGGAGTAGTCTAAACTCTATCAGTTTTCCCCTCACTTCCCTGTTCTGTGATTGCTAGCCAGATCACCCACCGTAGCCGCCGAACTCAGTTGATGCAACGCCAGCACAGACCTTATGCGACACACCTAATGCATTGAAACGATTTGCGTCAACAGGATCCAATCCTGGAACGCGGAGAAGCGATAATCCATCACCTGATGCCAGCCAACTCGGGCTTGGGTGGCTTCACACTGTTTACTCCCGCTTTCTCGGCTGGGGGGCGAGGGACACAACATTCAATCTTGGAAGTGCCCATTCCGCAGCTCGAGATGAGAGGCCAGGGCACATTTTATAGTCCTGTCATTGTTCTGCTGAGGGTGCTCATTTCTAGCCGTCGTAATAATGGTGGCTACAACGACCTTTGCTGAACGCCACACTTTGGTTGGGCCTGGCGGTAGCATTGATGTTGATCCTGCTGTCCTAGAGTGTGAGTCTGCCATTATCTTTGACAAATTCCTACAATTCAGAACAATCTCAACCTTCAAAGATTCCAGGGTCTTTGGTTAAAGGGTTATGCTCATACTTAACAGTACTTCCCCCTGGAACAAAGCTCGTCGAGGCCGTTGCTTGGGGCGCCTCGGCGTGGACAACAACCTCCAAGGTGACAACAGAACTCAAGGATGGGACCCCCAAATCTTACTTTCTCAAAACTGCAAAGGAACGTGGGTCTATTATGATGAAGGGCGAGTACAATTCTCTCAAGGCTCTCAACGAGGTCAGCCCTGGCTTCGTTCCCGAAGTCTACGGCTGGGGCAAGTTCCAAGAGTCGGATACATATTTCCTCATAATGGACTTCCTGGATCTCAGAATGGTTCTTCCTGATCCGTCCACATTCTCCGTTCTGGTTTCAGATATCCACAAGAAGAGCCAGTCACCGACCGGCAAGTTTGGCTTTCATGTTCCAACCTGCCACGGGAAACACATTCAGCCGAATGACTGGGACGAATCGTGGTGCCGCTATTTCACACGACTCCTGAGCATCTTCTTTGACATTGACTTGGATGTCAATGGGCCATGGAAAGAGTACGAGGATACTTTTGAGACCCTCAAGACCAAGGTTGTCCCCGCACTTTTGGAGCCACTGCAAGCCGGAGGCCGAGTCTTGAAGCCCTGTCTTGTGCATGGAGATTTGTGGGAGGAGAACACAGGAATGAATGTCGAGACTCATCAGCCAGTCGCCTTTGACGCCTCCGTGTTCTACGCCCACAACGAGTATGAGCTGGGGATGTGGCGACGTGAGGAAATCCGCATCGAAAATCCTCACATCAAACAGTATATCAAACAGTATCTACGACGTTTCCCACCCAATGAGCCTGGAATGCAGTGCGATGACCGTATTTTACTCTACTCAATCAAGTTCAACTTGGCCCACTCCAGCGGCTGGCAGGGATCTCAGGCGACGCGAGAAATGTGAGTTGCCTGAGAGATTATCTTTGCGGTCAAAAGCTAACTGCTCAAAGGATTCTTCAAGACATGAGGCACTTGATTGACAAGTATGCCAAGGTTGATGAAAACCAAGAAGCTTTTGACATGAACCAAGTTGCTTCGCAATTACCAGAGTCCCAAGAAGATTCTGAGCGACAACAGGCCAAAATTCCTTTGGAAATAAAGAAAGAGATTGGTATGTAGGTATAGGCGTACACTAAAGATCCATAGAGTACAGATTCTGAATAAAGTACTATTTTGCTTCGGATCCAGGACGTTTCATCTTACAGACTGAGATCGCCGTGATTAAAGATCCCACATGCAATTCACTCGCAAGTCTAGACCATGCTCATCTCAGTAGACAGTCCTCATCCATGAGCACAGATCGTTGAGAGTTGTAATACGAAAATATGTGAAAACTTCGGGCAGTCTGAAACGTGGTTTGGGGGAGCCGTAAACTTACTGAGGCTCTTCACGAAGCTGATAGATCGTTGTTGGCTCAAGTTATGTCTCTTGGCGGTTTCGCGATAAATCCACCGTCAATATGCGTACTTACGTGTCAGAGTGTGTCTAATAGCCATTTGGATGGCCTGATCGTCCTTGTTACAAAACCGCATTCCGGTTTCCCCGCACCCTGTCTGCTCGACAGCCGACGTCGTCTTACTTTCTGTTCCTGCTCAGCCCAAGACGAACGTTTCACACATCACTTCCTTAACCATTCATTAGATTCGGATATGTTGCCAAACACCCCCACGGCTGATCCTGAGACTGTTGACGATAAAGACAACCGAGGGGCACGTGATGCCGTCCAGCCTCCGTATTCGGGTTTTTCACCGGTTCAGAAGCAAGTCGTTGTGCTTCTTTGTGCTATCGCGGGATTCTTCTCACCTTTCAGTGCCTTCACGTACTTCCCGGCGCTAGAGTACATCGCCGACGATCTAAACACCACAATTCAGCTCTTGAATATCACCATCACAGCCTACCTGGTCGTGCAAGGCATCGTTCCGGCATTCTGCGGGGAGCTGGCAGATCAAATCGGCCGGAGGCCTGTTTACCTTGTTGTCTTGTTAGTCTATTTTATCGGGTGTCTCGGTTTGGCTCTCCAGAGGAATTATGCGGCGCTATTAGTCTTGAGAATGGTACAGAGCGCGGGAAGTTCTGGCACAATAGCTCTGGGTATCGTCGTTGTCGCCGATATCGCTCCTCCTCACGAGCGAGGGAGCTACGTCGGGGCAATGCTTACAGGGTGAGTGTATTGACCTAAAAGTTCTTTTATATGAGCCTGTAATTGACGATGATCAGTCCCAACTCGGGTCCAAGTATCGGACCCGTCATCGGCGGTGTTTTGGCCGAAAAGGCAGGCTGGCCCTGGACTTTCTGGATGCTGGTAATCCTTTCAGGGGGTTGCCTCATCTTATTCAGTCTATTCTTCCCCGAGACTTGTAGGAATGTCGTTGGTAACGGAAGTATCCCAACCAGTGGATTTAACAAGGCCCCCTTGTCACTTATAAAACAGGTGCAGGCCAACCCCGCTGCGTCTAAGGATGGCGCAAGGTTCCAAGGCTTCCCTAATCCACTTAGATGTGTTAAACTGATGCTGACAAAGGAAGACGCATTGATATTGTGGTCCAATGCTCTCTTCTACATGAACTACAGTGTCCTTCAGGCAGCTCTGGCACCACTGGTCATGGATGTGTACAACCTCAACAGCCTCCAAGCTGGCTTATGCTTCTTACCTTACGGTATGGCCACTGTGCTCTCTTCATATCTCATGGGTAAGGTTCCCTCGCTATGTCATTCCGGCATGGGCACTTATAGTGGCTTTAATTGTAGGGATTGTCATGGACCGGGACTATCAAGCTATGGCCAAAGGCCACAACATTGCCTTGAACAGAGAAGCTGGCGATGATATCAACAGCATTCCTGTTGAAGAAGCTCGAATCAGGAGTATTTGGTACGCTATGACGGCAGCCATTCTGGCCACACTTGGCTTTGGGTGGTCTGTTCAGTACAAGGCTCATCTCAGTGTCCCTTTGATAATGACCTTCATATGTGGCGTTGCCAACACTGGCGTGTTCAATGTAAGTCGTATTACGAATTCTTTCTCCTTCAGAACTAACAAACATTGTGAAAAGAATTGCATGACTTTGATGGTTGACATCCATCCTAATCAATCTGGTCTTGCAAGTGTGGCAGTCAGTCTTGCACGTTGTATTGCAGCAGCAATCGGAGTGTCAGTTCAGCAACTGCTGATAGACTCTATAGGATTTGGTTGGACATTTACCATTTTTGGTCTGATATGTACCTTGGCGGTCCCAATGTTGTTGATGGTAAGACTGAGAGGTCCTAGATGGAGAGGAGTAGAGATATGAATGATGCCAAGTTCCATTATGTTATGTTTCTGGAATAAGACTACACACTCCAAAGCTCGTATAAAGGACCCTGGAAACCAGAGATTGGATCGTGATTGGGTACTACCACTGCCTCAGCCTCCTGTCTCAGAGATTGGCACCTGGTATCATCTCTACAGTACTCGTTCTTCCATCTCGGCGACCCCTGGAGATGGTTAGTGGATGAATGTAAACAGCACACCGGTAGTTTCACCTTAGGATATGAGCCAATGTATCGATAATCATCTTGTGAGTCTATAGAGCAGTGAGACACACCCGCCGGTAGAACAATGAGATCGCCTGCCCGCAGATGGACTTGCTGACCGTCTGCGGGGTCTTCGAGTGGCCCAACTCCAATTAGAAGCGTCGAAGTGCCCTGAAAAACAGTTAGAAACTTCTTAGACGCGCTTCGCAAGTATGTAGGCACAATACCATAGCATTCATGACTGTTGGGATGAAAATGATGGCGTGGTACAGGTCCCCAAGCCCCCTACACTCGTTAGTAATTGCTTGATTTTATGTTGAAGTAGACTCACGCCCTTCAACCACTGGTTTCTTTCCAAGAACTCTTCGATAGTTTTCTCATTGTGAGGCCGTGGAAGAACATCTCTGTAGACTAAGACAGGCAGCTTACTGTTGGGGACAAAGCGAGTTTGGGCGAAGTGGTACACTTCAGGGGTGGGCGCCATATTGAGAGCTCGATACGCTTTTTAAGATTTTTTTGACAAGCCCTGACTTAGATTTAGCCCTGGAGATATTACGCTAGGCTGCATGCCTATTTATACCCCATCCACCTTCACTGGATATGGTTCTTGGATGGCCCACCGCCATGTTGCGTCCTTAGGTAACCCCAGAACTCACCAAGCTAAAAGCATGTCTAAGCCACCCCCGCTCTTGTTCTCGTTCATCCCGTTAAAGGCCTAAGCGGCAGTGGAGACGAGATCGCTTGGGAAGCGGCCGCATCCGACCGGCTATCTGAGTGTACACATTGGTTGGCTTGCCCACGACGTGACATGTCCGGTAACAGACTACACATGCAAGTTATGATTGTCTACATATTTGATGAGACTTGAGCTCTAATAAAGTGTAGATCCTACTCCTGGAGTTTTCAGGATCCCTGCAGCAACTAGATCTTTGGCTAATTTAGTGATCAAGCCATCGCACCCCCTGGCAGCCATCACATCAACAGTAACCGGCAAGAATTCTGTGTGATTGGTGATGGAACTCTGGAATGAAACCTGGCCGATGGGGAAAACAGTATCTGGCGCTCCACTGAAAATAGATATTTCGCCGTTGGAGAACCCCAGAGGCATGGTTGGCTCATCGAGGTAGCGATTACGATTGGAAAAGATCCCAGTGCTGTCCGTGTGCAGTAGCAAGGCAGAGGAGCAACTTCGAGAATCGGATGCTCGTGGAAGAATCTCGGTATTAAACCAGTCTCCAAAGAGACTCATGTTAAAATGTGCTTCGGCGAGGGCAGTATCAGGTTGCGTGTCTCCCCATGCCCAGCGAGCCAATGGCACAGGGTCGACGAAAGGGATGCGTCCATAATTCGCAGCTAAAGCAAGTGTTAGAGCTACTTTGTAAGATATACTTTGAATACGTACCCATGTAGTCCGAATAAAAGGGATCACGGAGCAGTTTAGTTTGATCTTTGGTGATTAGCGTTGTGTAAGTGAGGTTCAGAATCTCATAGAAATCTTGTCCTCTGAAGTCGACTGGTCCGGTGGTCGCCCACGCTTCATTGAGGTCCAGATGCGTGACTGTAGTATTGAGATAGGCAGCCAAGTCTGTTGAGAACTTCTGTAGCATCTGACTTTTTGGGTCCGTGTCGGATGGGAAATCCAGAATGTAGAGCTTGGTGGGATACTCGACCTTGGAATTCTGGTAGGAGGTGTAATTGTCTCGATACAGAGCTGCACTTGCTGAGTCTAGCACATGAGGATCTCGAGCCAAGAGTCCACATGTGTCCATTGCTGGAGACAATGGCATGGCATGATCAAGGCTTACAAGGCCATGTGAGGGGCGGTTCCCAAATACGCCCTGAAGTCCGGCAGGTCCACGTACAGAGCCTCCTGTGTCACTTCCGACTGCGAGGTCTAGCCACTCGTATGATGCTATCGAGGCGCCGGCCCCGGAGGAGGAAGACGCCGTATCTTGATAACCATCACCACGCGGGTTGAAAGGCGCATGATAATCCACCCAATCTGCCGTTGGGGTCTCGCCATTGGCAAATTGAGATGGTTTTTGAAAGCCCACAATAATGGCCCCGGCATCGATGAGGTTTTGCATCGCAGTTCCAGTCTTGTTAGCAGGTGGGTAGAGGTGGTACCAAGCACGGCTACCGTAGGAGCTCTTGACACCGGCCAGGTTGAAAATGTCCTTGACGCTTACACGTAGACCTGCCAATGGCTTCTCCTCCGAAGGACGGAAGTAAAGTCGGGATGGCACACCAATAGTCAAAGTGGCTGAAGCAGGAATTTGGGCTGATAATGGCTGGAAGTCTCCTGTTGGTGACTGTAACAGTGACTGGGAGAATGCGCCGGCGAAGTCGTCATATAGCCGGAAGGCTTGGTGAGCTTGACCAGTCCAAACGTCCAGAAAATAAGGGCCAGATGGTATTTCAGATTTTCCAGCTTCGGCCAAAGGCAAAACAAGAGAGCGAACACCCGCCTTGAACTCAACATTCCGGGGGAGCGATGGGTGGTAGGAATTTGTGAGGACTGTGCCAAGAAACCCGGCCTGCCAGACATCGTCTCTGGTCGTCCACTCGGTGAACAGAGTCTCAAGGTTGTCTTCGGCACCAGAAACCACTGTCACTGGGATGAGCCCGAGTGCTCCATGGCGTGGGTCGAATTTGTAAGAGCCATCGTACACCTGACCTTGTGGAAAGGGAGAAACAAAGTAGTCGACGTCGTTGAGCTTGACCGAAGCCCCAGTAGAGATGATGCGTGCGGCTGCAACAGCGGCCCAGCCAAGTAAGAGCTTCATATTACGTACGGAGGAAGTGTACGATAACTGCAAGCACCCATAAAATAATGGCCAGCTCTGATGTGACAGCTCTTATAGCATCCTGCACCTGGTGTAAACCGGGGTGTCCTGGGCCTCACCGTCACCTAGCGGCATCTTCCATTTCGCCCCGAGCTCTTATCATTGCCTTGATGGAGCAAGTATCATATAATACAAAAGATAAAAGCTCAACAAGTCGGCTATTATCTCCTGTAAATAGTTAGCGTTAAGATAGGATGTAACCTTGATGCATGGCGGTTTCTGGGGATCAACGTTGAGCGCTTCGAATATCCCAAAAACAGTATAGCGCATATCTCCACTTTGTAAAGCAAACGGGAACGTACCGACTTAGCTGCACCCAACAACCTGGTTTCATGGAAAAGGGAAATGATATGGCCTTTAGCACGAGATAAGAGGTACGAGAGTTTCAATAACACAAAAACTATCTGTGCCACACGGCCATCTGCAAATTCAAAGTGACAAGGACGCTAAGTTACGGCACATCCTCTACCCTGCCTGCAGACTGGGATCGTCAAACTAGCATAGCACTCCAGTACAAGGAGAATGCAAAAGCCGCAACAGATCAAGTAAGACGGGAAAAGAAGGTCAATTATCTTTCGCGGATAAGTGAGAGATTCTGATTATCTTTACATGTCTCTGCCCCTTGAGCTGAAAAACTGGTGTTGGCAGCAGTGTAATAAAAGGGGGAAACCATTCGTAAAAGAAAGAAATAGATATCATGCTTGTGATTCTGCAACTCCAACCAATCTGGTTCTTATGAGCGGCCTGGGTTCCCACTTGAATGTAGAATCCCAAGCAGCTATATGAGACATCATCACATGCAGAAAGACATGTCGTCAAATTCTGCGCCCCTCTACTGTGCACCAAGAATGGAGGAACCATGTGGCTTATGCCATCACATTCTGTCAGAATGGGCTCAGAGCTACAGGTCAGCTTGTGGCGTTGAGCATAAGGAGGCATAGCTTGAAAGATGGACCACACTGCAATCCCGCTCACGCGTCAAAAAGCCGTTCAGCCATAAACATTGAGATTAGTGTAGGCGACACGGAGTGAACTATTGGGTTTCAGTTTTCAGCCTCAAGCTATTCGGAATTGTCGCCATACCTGCGTGTCTTAGACAAAACGTTGCCGACGACGACCAAGGAAGCTTTATCCCACTCGATGCAAGAATAAACTACCTATGTGACTAGAGGGATATAGTACCATTTTATCCATGCTTACAGGTTTGTGCAGGTAGAAGTTTGTTGTGGTGACCGAGCCCTCAAATTAAGCCGTTAATTTATTTGCGCATTGTCCCTAGAGCAATCACGCAGCGTAAACGCAATGCAGTGGCTGTGTCACAAACAGCAATGACACTTTTTTGATAACCAGAGACTGTCTCGGTGGCAGACAGGCTCAAGAGCAAGGCTTCGTCAGCATGCCCTCATGTCAGAAACTCACATTCTCATGTGAAGATGTATACCCGACAACGACCGGCTTCATTCCTGAATATCTGCCATATATAAATCTCATCCAGAGTCCTCGTCAACTCCAGCTCAGCATCACTCTTTAGTCATTCACTTCATCATCTAATCAACACTCACTCAACCTCCACATTCATTACCACTTCAACCAACTCACAATGGCTTCTCCCGTCCCCGTTCCCAAGAAGGATATCTCCGCCGAGTACTGCGTCCGAGACCGTATTCTCACCCTCAGAGCCAAGGGTGAGCTCCCCAGCTTCATCTTGACCCCGTCCTTCCACCGCGAGGTCTTTGCTGGTGGTCTTCGCTTCTCCTTGATCGCCTTCCGCACCGGCTTGGGTAAGCCAAAGCAGGTTCCCTTTGATGTCGACTTCAAGTTGCCAATCCTCCTCCCAATGGACCACTTCAACAGCAAGAGTGTTACCGTCGACACTTCGCTGGGTACTTTTGACATCCCCATCAAGTACGATTGGCCTGGTCCTGGGCCTGTCATTCCGACTGAAGAAGCCAACGACGCCACGCCCGCTACCACCGGCGGTCACCCCAAGGAAGGTTCCATCTTCCGTGACGTCCTTCCTCCTATCAACCTAGCTCTCCTCGCCGACAGTGAACTCCCCATCACTGCCATAATCCCCAAGACAACCGGAGATGCTAAGAGCTATGTCGATATCTCATTCAACGAGGAGTACTTCAAGCTTGTCAAGTCGAGCGTCATCGACGGCTCGATTCGTTATGACTTGAAGTGGGCCAAGCTTCCCACTGGCGAAGGCGAGAACCCGCAGTTCATTGATGTTACCACCAGCATCTGGAACGGCGAGGTGGGCCCTATCGCCAAGACATCACACATCCTTCAGCCATACATCATCCACTTTGTCGTGCTTGAGAAGTGAGAATCGACCATAAAAACGCCAATCCCGCGCAGCTCATGCTGAAATCCCCTTTTAGTTCCATGCTTGATGGTCGAACGAAGGCAACATATCAAGGATGAAGAGGCGTGATACGCATGGGGCAAACAACGCTTAACTATTACTTACCTTCTTCACTTGGCTCTTGATGCCAAACACTTATTCCCTTTGTCGACTCAAAAAATTAGACATTAGTCTAAATATACTCTTTACCAACTACTAAGCAATGAGTTAGAGCCCCATGATGAAGTGATGCATTCGGAAGAGGTCGAAGACTATCTATCTATTTACTTTCTTCCCGTTAATGGTAGAGCTTTCACGAGATCGAAGACGTTGATGAAACAGCACAGAGACTATTGCTTCTTTGGTATCGGCAATACTTTGCTTCATGTCGGCGACCATGTGGCCAAGTGTGTTAACTTGAGCTTCTATGGCAAGTATCGAGGTAACCGCAGAGAGTTTCTTGGAGAGCACCTTTCTATGGAGTTCGTCATCTCGAGTAGGTATATCCTCGTTCTTATCGTGTTTCTGTCGCTTGATTTTCTGACCGGGGTGGTGCTATTAGGCTTGCTATTCTTTTTAGTAGTATTTGAACTACCTAGTCTTGATATAGTATGTTAGATGTGTTATAGGCCTATCGGTATTGGGCTGCCACTTTGATGAGGTTGAGGTATATGATTGAATGAGAGCTCTAGCAGTCTTTAAAATAGGTTACAAGTCTTATTAAGAGAGTTTACTAATATTTAAGTAAAGCCTGATCTAATTTATAGTATTAGTTATAGTAATCTTTAGATTTATAATTATAACGTATATGATAAGCTTGTGCACCATCCAAGTATGTGCACCACTTTTCCCTCAAACACCACCTCTACTATTTGATCAATTGAATCTCAACCAAAAACTATGTCTCAATCCTATTCTGAACGCCAGATCCTTCTTGCGCTTCAGGCGCTCCAAAATAACCCAAAATTAAGTCTCCGGGGCACTGCCAAGTTATACCAAGTTAGCTATTGGGCCTTACGTCGCCGCTACAATGGCATTCAATCTCGATGCGACTGGATCCCTAAGTCACGCCGACTATCTGATCTAGAGGAACAGATCATTATTCAGTTCATTCTCGACCTAGATTCTCGAGGATTTCCTCCCCGACTGCGCGCTGTTGAAGAAATGGCCAACCGACTGCTCGCCGACCGCGACGCGCCACCCGTCGGCAAGCGCTGGGCTCATAACTTCGTTGCGCGACACCAGGAGCTAAAGACGCGTTTTTTTCGCAAATATGACTACCAGAGAGCTAAATGCGAAGATCCAACCGTTATTCGCGATTGGTTTCGGCTCGTGGCGAACGTTATCGCGAAGTATGGCATCCGACCGGACGATATCTATAACTTTGACGAGACTGGCTTCCTTATGGGCATGATCGCAAGCGGAATGGTCGTCACAGGTTCAGAAAGACGTGGACGACCAAAATTAGTACAGCCTGGAAACCGGGAATGGATTACGGTGATTCAGGCGATCAATGCGGAAGGCTGGGCGGTCCAGCCGTTCATCATAGGTGCGGGCCAATATCACCTCGCTAGTTGGTACCGGGATAGCAACCTCCCGGGCGATTGGGCTATTGCAACATCCCAAAATGGCTGGACCGATAACGAGATAGGCCTTGAGTGGCTAAAGCACTTTGATCGGTGCACAGCCAAGCGATCAGTTGGTCGCTATCGTCTCTTGATCCTCGACGGGCACGAAAGCCACCACTCCGTCGACTTTGAGAGATATTGTGAGGAGAAGCAGATCATTACGCTCTGTATGCCGCCTCATTCGTCTCATCTACTTCAGCCCCTTGATGTCGGGTACTTTAGCCTACTAAAGAAGGCTTATGGTCGAGAAATAGAACATCTAATTAGATGCTCTATAACCCACGTTTCAAAGACCGAGTTCTTCCCGGCCTTTTATGCCGCTTACCAAGCTACTATGACAGAACAAAATATCAGGTCATCTTTCAGAGGGGCCGGGCTTGTCCCTCTTGACCCAGAAAGTGT
This sequence comes from Fusarium sp. JS1030, assembly GCA_000966855.1. Taxonomy (NCBI): domain Eukaryota; kingdom Fungi; phylum Ascomycota; class Sordariomycetes; order Hypocreales; family Nectriaceae; genus Fusarium; species Fusarium sp. JS1030. The sequence continues at coordinate 1,026,614 of JWIW01000090.1, forward strand.
GGTCTCTAAGCTTGATGTGCAGCTACGGACCCCAACGCCGGTTGAGGAGGAGGCCGAGCCCTCGACCCCTTGGGTTTCAAAGACCCCAAAGACAGTACTTGAGGCCGGGTCTCAGTCTGATTATATTAAGAGAAGAATCATACGACATCATAGCAGCTCCCCAGACTCGATTTTTGGGGCAGTAGAGTGTATTGTTAAGGGTTACAAAGCAGCTAAACATGAGAACGCCCTATTGAAGGATGAGAACAAAAATCTTCGACAGGCAAATGAGATACTAAGCCGGCGCCGGAGGGCAAAAAGAAACCGGTTACAGAAAAGAGGGGTCATGACAGTAGAGGAAGGAAGGCAGGTAATTGATCAGATGGACGTTGATGCGCAGGTAGTTGCAGAATCGTCGAGAAGTGGTGGTCGAGGAAGGTCGGTCGGACCAGGCGTTCGGCGCTGTGGAGTATGTGGCAAGCCCGGGCATAATGAAAGAACGTGTCAGGTAGTGATTGAAACCTCTGGAGAAGAGTATAGCAGTTAGTTTTAGTTGATCAATGGATTTATTGTGTTTTTTTTTACGGTTAGTAATAGTAATGGTGTCAAAAAGTGGTGCACATACTTGGATGGTGCACAAGCTTATCATATACGTTATTCTTAATTTATTACCTAAAATTTGCTCTATAATTCAGCGTCAAGTGGTTAAGCACCATGACGACGGCAAAATCTTAGACAACGAGAAAGAAGGAGAAGCCTTTATCTGTCGCCTTCAGAAACGGTGGGACTTACGAAGGAAGCAAATCCATCACAAGGAGAAGTTCAGCAAGGAATATGGCCTACTGCCGGTTGTCGTCGACGACAGCCAGCCTATCGACCCAGCTTCTGGACGCTTCCACAGTACCGCGTCCCAGCTCAACCGCCAGCCAGAACACGTAAAGAGTGGATACCCAGCTTTCGACACAGAGCAGATGCCAGTGACGGGAGGATCGTCGGTCAAGGAAAACTGGCGACGGTACAATGAGCTTTCAGACCACTGGAAGTAGTGGGGACATCGTCTGCCAGACAATGAGAAGAAGATATGGAGGGCCGGTGCCAACAACGTTCACACTAGACCATCGACGAATTCGCCCGTTAACTTCCGATATGCGAAGGGCAGCCTGTCGTGGACTGGACTCACGATGCTCAAGGTTATTTTCGGCAGGAATGAGGTCCACGTACTACATCGAGAACAGTTCGGATACAACTACTCATTATCTTAACACTGGGCATTCTGCTAGTATCCAAGTGGTGACCTTTCACCTAAATCTCCTCCACCAAACAGCCGCAACTACCCCTCCTCCAACAACTCCAACACCGAGGGCAATCTTGGTGACCATCTTGGTGAAAGCAATGTACCACATCATGCTATGAGCGAATATAAATTGATTCGCGTCATTCAACCGCGGAAATCCACCCTCCGGCACAGGTTCACCCAGAAACTCGCAAAGCGGCTCCCATCCCTCCTGGACACGGAAGTCGAGTCTTCTGTCTTCTGGGACCGTCTTTTTCACCAACTCATAATGGTCAGCAAAGGCCTGGCGTGCGGGCGAGTTCTCGGAAAAGTCGTTTAGGGTGCGGAAATTGGCTGGCATGACTTTCTTTGCATGCTCCCAGAAGGGGCCAGCCAATGCGGGATCCCATTTTCCCAGGGTTTCCCAGAGAGGCCATCGGAGAACAACACCAGCGGTCGAGTTCATGCTGCGTAGCCAACTGTCGACGTCGCGTTGAGTGACGACGACCTTGGCCTCGGGATATGCGGCGACGAGCTCCTCAACAAAGCAAATGGCCGGGACGTCGGCCACAGCGTCGTAGTCGCCAAGAATCTTGTCAAACTCCTCGCGACCCCACGGCTTACCCTTGCCACTAAACTTGGCATCGAGGGCCTCACACCAGAGACCCAGACTCGTCTTGGGACTACCAATTGCAACGGTCATGTGATACGGAGTGTAGCCGAGGCGCTGAAGCGCGGTGAATGTGGCCATAGTACCGGTACGCGATTGACCAAGGCATAGAACGCGCATAGGCTTGGTGCGCTTGCCAGGGTAAGAGTCGATGAGACGCCCAGTGACAGGATGCGGCTTGAGGTTGTACAATTCGCGAGTCTTGCGTGGATCAAAGGTGTCGAGGAGAGTGGTGCCTTCGTCAGTAGGCTTTGCAGCCTTCGACGCGTCGGTAGTGGCCATATCGATGATTGTTGGAGCAACAGGTGCCAGCGGTGAGAATAGTGAAGTGAATGATCAGGATGTGCCTGGTCCGAAGCAGGTTGAAGCGACCTGGTTTTTATACTACGTATAAGCACTAGTCTCGGGTCGTCGGTGCCATGTCATAACGGCTTAAACGAAAATGCTGACGCCCTGGGCTTATCAACTATCTAAGCGCTCGCCTATCACAAAATGGGGATCGTCATTATGACATATGATGTCCCCTGGCTATAAATTCGTAGTGGCAGAATTGATTTTATTTATTGTGTTGTTACCATAGAGGAATACGAACAATCTTTGACCGAGGTATCTGTTTATGGCTGCGGCCATGGTTCAGTGGAGAAAGGTGTGAGGGGTTTGAGTGTTGTCCTCAAGCGCTGGGTGTCGATCCTGCAACACGCCCAGAAACAAAACTTCATCGTAATAGACGCAGTATTCTCTTTCTTCATTATGCAGGTCAGCACCCCGAAATGGAGAGCAAGAACCAGGTCGCTACGTACCTCTTCAATGGGTTGGTCGCCCACTAGGATGCTCAAATAGGTAGGTAGGGTACCCTGGTCTACGTCACCACGCACCAACATCTCGATCAAATTAAGCTTAAATACCGCAAACCAACTGAACAGTGAACCAGAGGGTTATTCCTGGTCTCCAGGGCTGATTCAAACAAAGTATATTTAGAATTTGCAACGGTCGCTTGAGGCCAGTGCATGAACCTTATCCAACCGCCACAATGATCTTGAAAATATGTACTATAGCATATATACTGGTCCCGATTGTCTATCAGATGATGTTTCCCTGCACATGACCATCTCAAAGCTCCAATTTCCCAGACGAGTTATGCTGGTAATGATCCAGCTTAGGAAAAGTTGGAGGCGGCCTTGTACTCAGCCTGGGGGGTGACACCAACGTTCTTGACAACGATGGTCTGGCCATCAGAGCTGGTAACACGGACGTCAACGGTCGTAGTTCCGAAGCCGCTGGAGTTCTCAAAGAAGTTGTAGTCCTGGCGGGTAGTTCCCTTCCACGTCTTCCCGCCGTCGGTGCTAACCTCCAGACTCTTGACCGGGAGGTTGCTGTTGCGGACCTTTGAGGATGTTAGTGGACGGTATGAAAGGGTTGGACTCTGGAATACTGGCTTGAGCGGAATACCACCATTGAGATGTGCCTTCTTTGTTCCTGATGACCAGGGGAGTGGTGATGTCGCAAGAGATGGCTCGCCAGGTCGTCTGGACGAGACCGTTGGTTCCGCCAACAGCGTCAAACGCATTCTGGAAAAGATCCAGGTGGCCCTTGTCACACTCAGAGCACTTGTCAACAATCTGAAAAGTAAATTAGCATTTAATTGCTAAACTACAGTTCAAATTGTCATCGATATCGATATGTAGTGTATGTTGTTGTAAGTACGTTCCTGTGTATCCCGCAGAAGAACGCGTTCAACTTGGCAGTGCATCGCCTTTTTGAATCGTCCGAGCACATTGAAAAACAATATTTAGGAGAGCGATTTTGGGGAGGTCTTACCATAGCCTTGATCTTCTTGTTGGTGGGACCAGTGACCTCGATACAAGAACCGCAGACGCCAGAGGAAGCCCAGTTGGGTCCAGAGAAGGCAGTGCCGTACACGCCCGAAGGGAGAGAGTAAGACACAAAAGAGCATGTGCCACCGTTCAGGTTGCCTCCATAGTGAGTAGAGGTGCCGCTGAAGGTCTCAGTGCTCAGGTATCTGCCGGCGACGAGCGCGGGAGCAGCCATCAAGAGGGAGAACTTCATGTTGAATATGGTGATTAGCAAAGAAGCTAGATGGTAGATTGATCAAAGTAGATGTCTGGAGAATCGGATTGCTTGAGTGATGATCATTTCCAATCGCCAAAGCAGAGCACCCATTATATAGCAAACCCATTGAAACACTGGATGAACAGGGGGTCGAGCTGAGACGAAACGGCTAAGGCTGATGCTAAGCCATCTCCCTGAAATTTCTCATTGGGCCGACAACGTGGGCTAGCAGGGGTTGCTCGAATCAGAGGCCGGGATAGCCCATCGGCATATGAGTGCACAACACGAGAAACGAACCAGGGGCACCCTGGGACATGAAACTAGAAATCCACTTACCGTTCAATCCGAGGACGGCAATGGTCGCCATTAGAGTTTCGTCTAGAGTGCATCCGCGCGCAAATGCGACGGTGCTTAGCTAGGCGTGCATAAGCAACGGGTGATCATTCGACGATTGTTTCGGAATCTCTCGCGCTCTGCCGGCGGAGGTCCCGAGCAAACCGTTGAACCCGTCCCGGCTTGGCAAGGAGGCCCAATTCAATGGGGAAACCGAGACCCGAGAGAGTTCAATAGTTGTTTTAGAGTTTCAGGTGATAGTAGTTGTCTTATACCCAGATTGGTGGGATTCTACTATGCAATTCCTCCGGAGGATGGAATAGGAAGGCAAGAATGCCATGTTGAACGGATGAGAATATAGTACTTTACCGACGGTGACCCCGAAACTTTGAAAGAAACATTCACTCGTATTGACCCTGGATACAAGTTTGTCGTCAGCTGAGGAGTGCTAAGAAACATTTCTCGATGCTCAAAAGTGGACTTTAATATCCAGGATCGGGACGGGCCGCTCACAATTTATTGCGTTGCGACCTTGATGGACCTCAATATCCATCCCCGGTCTCCATAATCATGCAAGCATCAAGCATCTTTGACTTTTTTCTTGAATACCGCCGATTTGAACATGCGATTCTAATCTTCGGTGCGAGTTCCTAAACTGCGTTAGGTTGATAAAAAGAGGCCATCAACACTCAAACCAAACTCCGCCCATATAGCGCCTTCGTATTTCTTAGCTTCAAGTGGCTGGTTTTTTCTTAAAGCGTGTAAAGCGTGAGGATTGTGAGGGGCCATTACAGGGGTTAAACGTGAGATAGGGAAACACAGTGGGATGGCCGACGCTACCTACGAGAGACACGCGTTTAGTCACAACTCTTGATTAGCTCAAAGCAACTTTTGCCACTCCGAACAGAGCTTATCCCAAGTTGACAATCACATGGTTCTCAGGTAGAGGAAACGGGCCTCGGTGTTGATTTTGGGATGGTCTCGACTCATCCAAGCTCCTCCTAGCTATCCAAGTACGAATACAAGACACCCACAAACTTGGCCGTGTAAGATATAATGCGAGTGGCGGAGTTTGCGGTACCAGTATACGAGGAATTCCCCTCTAGGGGGGCTTAGTAGTGGGATATTCATGCCTCCTCAAGTTCCTCCAACCGTTGATTTGAAGTCCGACAGCTTCAGACCCTCGACTCCAGTATTCAGCCCTCCGATTTCAGACATGACGAATTTCCGCAGTCTGCAATCATGATCTGTTAAACTGATGGGCGAGCCGCTTCTTCGGCCATTTCCGTTTGGTAGGGCCAGGGAATCCATCCCCTCTAGTATGCGCCAAGCAGATTTGGGATTGCGAACAACCGAGCTGTAACGAGGTAGCAATAAGTTCTGCTTGTCTGATTTGGTCTCTTGAAACATGTCCGGCAATTTGAAGCCCGTAGAAAGCTGATGTAGGGTTGCTATGCACAGGCCGGTATACGGAGGAGCTATCCGTGGTATCATTATGTTCCCAGTCTCCTTGATGATGGTACCCAGTACGATAGACTCGCACATATGATCGGAACAATCAATCAGACGTGCACGATGGATGATTTCACGGATAAGATACTGAATCTTTGATATTGCTGGTTCGATGATCGCTTCTCTGCGTGCGTTGATCGCATCTGTTGACTGTTAGGGGTTTTACAGGTGTCGGTCCGACGAACATACCAAGGATTTTCGGGCGAATGGGTAGTTCAAATGAATGCAAAGGTTGGTTGTTGTGAAAGATCGCTCTTTTCGTCATAGCTCCGAACATTTCTGGTTCATCAAAGACAAATGATACCAGGATATATCTGGCGAGGTCAATCCGAAAAGGGCCTTTGCCTTCCTGGTCACCCAGTCGCTTGATCCATCTCTTGGCGGCAAAGCACAAAGCTTGATAGGTTTCCAAATCATCCACTATAACAGCAATCTGGGTCAAAGTCTCAAGCGTGACAGTATCAGGCAGTTTTTGAGTCTTTCCGTGAACTGCATACATGACAATCTCGAAAGCTGAAGGGTCAAATATCGGCTCAAATTTCCAGTGGCGGTAGCCCTCGGCGTCTGGCTGAGCCTCGATGAAATTGCTAGCAAACATTACTTTCGCCCGACGTGAGGCCAGCGTAAGATGTTTCACTGAGACTTTGAGCCGCGTCTCCATGATGGAATCTATGATGATTTCAGTGCCTCTAAAGTTTTGGAGGGAACAGTCTAGATATGAAAATGAGCAAGACTTACCTGCTTTCTCATCGACATCGCTAAATGGTTTATAGTGCAAGTCTTGACGAGGAAGTGCTATTATAAGATCTCCATCTAGGTCAATATCCACATGAGACACCGACATAGTCGTTCTGGAAGATTGTCGCAATTTGCTCTATCAACGCTTCGGTGAAATGGAAGGAATCTAGTAGAAGACACTGTAATGGGGAGCGGGAAGTGTTGAGAGATGATCGTTGTATAAATAGTGTTATTATGTTCAAAGTTGAAGTATAACTAATAAAAGTTAGTATTAAGCCGAGATATTGTATCTAGGCTATAAAACTCTAATTATACTCTCTTAGACCCCTTAAACCTTTAACCTATTTTCTTACTTCTTTAGCTTAATAACTAGAAAACTTTAATCTTCCTCTTATTGACTTATATTAGTAATAAGACTTAGTAATATAGCCTCTCTAACTTATCTTCTAGCTTCTTTATTTATTCTTTAGTTATAATCTTCTTAACCCTTATTATAACTATTAAATTAGCTATAATAGTATCTTAACCTAAGCTTATTTATAGCTCCTTTTTATCTTTTTAATAAATATATTATATTAATCTTTAGAGCTATAAATAAATAGCCTCTTAAGTTATAATAGCTTATCTTAATAAATAAATTACTTTAGTAATAATAATATTTTAAGTCTATTAAATATAATATAAAATAACGTACATGATAAGCAAGTGGGACAGACAAGCAAGTGGGACACTTTTCCTTACCCCTAAGATTAAAAACTATTATAAAAACACCACAGACCATTTGATCAATTAAAACTACTCACTATACTCTTCCCCAGACGTCTCAATCACTACCTGACAGGTCCTTGCATTATGCCCGGGCTTGCCGCATACACCACAGCGCCGAACACCCGGTCCGACCGACCTCCCTCGACCACCACTCCTCGACGATTCGGCCGCTACCTGCGCATCTACATCCATTTGATCAATTGCTTGCCTTCCTTCCTCTACCGTCATTACTCCTCTTTTCTGCAGCCGGGTTCTTTTTGCCCTCCGGCGCCGACTTAGTATCACATTTGCCTCCCGAAGGTCTTTGTTCTCAGCAGCTAGTAAGGCAACC